>LR737386.1:1545708-1556614 GCA_902655005.2 Marronus borbonicus
GTCCGGGATGGGCTGTCAGACGTATATTTCGAACTCATTCTTATTTTTTTTTCTCGGCATGTACGAAGGATACAAATACTACCCAATGGTCGATTGTTAATAAACGGTGAACTCACAAATATCATAATACATCGTTCTCCTTAAGTTCAAATGTTATAAAAGATAGTAAAACTGATTTTCGAACTCATTTTGTAACTCTCTACTTCAAACATCTGAAGATCCATATTTCTCGAAGCCAGATTAAGTATTATTTTCATTCGGGGAGATTGGTGTTTAAATCAGTTTTGTACCAAATTGCGTTAGCAATAACGGTTCAAAAAGGGATAAAGGCAAACTTTTCTTCTCATCAAGTCATGTGTCGCATGAATTCGAATCCCTCTCATCGACAAAGTTAATGAACCTGATGATACGATTTTTAAGTAGAATGTTTGCATAGTTTATCCAATCCCAATCTTGTTTTTTTTCCAAGATATTATATTGTCTTTTGACATGCTCCGCGTCTTCATCGTATTGCTATCCCGACCTCCCGACATAAGCGACTTTGATGACTTGAGCTTTCTTTGGACGGTTCGTATTTGTACGCGAAAGGGCCGCGGAATCGATCGAGGACTAGGCCGAGCTGAAAGCTATTTCACAGTCGCTAATATCCAGCACAGGCAGCCCATATATCACCGGAGTCGCGTTGCCGTCGCTGATGTGCGCGCATATTAATAAGACGACAGGGAACGCGTCCCTCTTCGTTCCTGTTCCCCCTCAACATCGCTGCGCCTTATCGGGCATGTGCGGATGATGTTGTGGAGCGCGCCCGGATAAAGCGAACGAACCCCCAATCATATCCTGTGTGCGGGATGTATGTATGTTTACGTATACGTAGGGTATGCGGTACCAAACTAGACATTTCGGAAGTCGAGGGTTGATGTTAAGGATCTGAGATTATTTTTGGAGTGTATTCTTGTTAGTCGTATATTAGATTTATTTACAGAAGCGTTAGCGATGATGGTCTTTAGTTTTCGATGCTTTAAATCTCTTTTTACCACCATATTTATTATAGGACACTTCGAAAGTCGCAGGATCGATCTCCTTAAACTAGGCTAACAATTAACAAAGAACCCTTGTTAAGCTTCAAGTTACAAGTAAATTGAATTAAATGGCGGTGTCGTATATATTTTTCTTTTTTTCAAAAGTATATAATTTTAGGAACGTCAACTTTTAAAACTTATAACGCACTGCTAAACATGGATTAAAAAGTGTTAATGCAGCGTGCGACCAATTTTACAATAAATCCAACAAATACCCGGCATGGTTTAATTGGGAAATTATCAGCTTGACATTGTTTCACTTCGAATAAGAGCTTTCATTATCATACAGGAAACTAATCGAGTGAACAACTTTCGCCTCGACCCATCCGACGATGTTGCTTTAAATTTCCAAGACAAATTCTGCAGCCGTGCACAACTCGGAGACGTCAGCAGTTGTGCTTTCTTATTTGCTAACCGTACAAAAACCTCTTCCTTGGTACCGTTTCGTTCGTTGCGTCGCGTCGCTGCAAATATCTACTTTATCTCCGTCGCAGAAAAAGGAAAAAGCAAATAGTTAATAGTTAGGGACCGCAAAATGGGAAGTCATCTTCATCGCAATCGAGATTTTAGTGGAAGAGGTGCCGGCGACAGTCGGATCTAAGTAGTATATGACGGCGGCAAGGGTAAATGTTGCGAAAATTTAAATCCATTCCAAATTCCGATTTGCGGTGGGTAAATTGAAGAAGCGAGATTCGGCGCCACCATCGCCGGGCATAAATATGAAAAGTCAGTTAAGTACCGCTGGATAGCGAACGCTTCGTTGCACGGATAAGAGACGATGGTTTCGAGTTGGAGGTGACGCAATGGTAGGTTTTGTTTGTCAATGAAACGGGTCGCGGAGGTTTACGGATTTGAGAGGATTAATAATTTGCAAGTTCGCAATGATTTGCGTTTAAGTTTTGCGTAGAAATTTTGAAAGGGAGAAGTTTATTTTAAGATATCTTATATTAATCGCGTGAAAGAATTTGTAGGTGGACCAAGATGCCACCACAGCTGAATCGATGTTCCCTACGTTAACGTGGTAGAGCATCGTATTAAAAAATAAGATAACAAAAAAAGTTTTATCGAACTATGCTCGTACTTTCCGTCGTTGCCGTAGCTTCTGCCGACGTTTCCGCCACACTCTTTTGGAACATCTTCAGGGTTGTTACTGCACAAGGAGTGGGGGCTATTAGGAGGGGGGGTAAACGTGTAGTGATTAAAGCCTGCCCAAGGCTGTAGTATCACTAAAAATACTTGTTACTGCATATTTAAGCTAACAAAAAAATATCTTTTAATTAGTTGAAATTCGAGCGCTAATAGATTAATGTATCGTCTTCGTATCCTTCGAAAAAGGAAATTAACAAAAATAGGGAGGAAAATGCGAAGAATGCAAGCTAACGTAATAAACAAGCAGGCGGAATCTCTTTGTTTCGTTGTTGTGTCGATATCGCGTAATCAAATTATTAATACGTTCCGGCGCTTAAAGGAAATTTCATAGGAATTCGCCGCTTCGACGTAAAGAAATAAAAGGAATACAAATTGGATTATGAACAATTTAAAAAGGACTCTTACGGTGAAGCAAAATGAACGTTCGGAAAAGAAAATAAATTATAGAAGAGAAGTTAGGAGCAGATCTTTTTATGTTGTACGTAATAGGTTTTTTGTTGAAAAAGGAAAAAAATTCTCTGGACTAATTTTTAGAAGAAATTATTATTATTATTATTATTATACAGGATGATCATTAAAAAAAAATTGAAATGTCATAAATAAAATTTTGCAAAGATATCGATGGTTATCTTACAGAAATCTCTAAAATAAATCATGATCATGTAACAATAGGTTAAACAAGGGAAATCGTCAAGTAATGGTCAAATCAAATCTCCCATCGAAAACTTGAAAATGCAAGATTAGTTTCCCGAAAGGAAGCAATAAAAAAAGATAAAAACAGATCATTTTGAGGTTTTCTTAACTTTGTTCTTAACCCTATTTTCTATGTACGTAACAGCAATCAACTAATCGTAAGTTTTTTGTTAAAGAAACATTGTCATTTTGCAAACATTTTATACAACCACAATTCTCTTAAACAGTAAGCTACACTGGTATGAGGAATGTTGAAGGAATTTGATGTTAAATTGTAGAGAAGCATTTAAAAGTAAACTTGTGTAGTGTACAGCGAAAGTAGAACTGAATAATTTGTATTGAAAGGTTTTTCTTTAAATTACCTAGGCGCTAGGTAGACAAGCAATTTAATCAGTTTATAGAGGTTACTTTATCTAAACAAATTAAGCAAATAGTTTACCCTACTTGGTACCACTGCAGTAGTGATCCTTTGATACAGTTCCCTATAATTAGAGTTAATTTGGGTTTGGAATTTAATTAACAAAACTCTTTTAAGGATCTGTTTGCGTTTGAATTGAAGAAAGATATTCCGTACATTATAAATAATGAAGAATTTTCTGCTTATTTTAACATTACATAGCATCATAAATCATTCATTGCTTATTACGCTAATTCATGATTATCCATTCATCTATAAATGTGCGTATTTATTTCTTTTCCAGTTAATTCGATCTGGAAACTCACAATCGGTTCATGTAAGTGCCACTCATATCATCATTCATTCATAGCTTCTGCTTTAATTTCTCTTTCTTATTTCTTTTATGCGTACCTTAGTGTTGCATGGCTTTAGGGATTCGTACTAGCAGATTATGCTTCATATTTCTTACGTCAAAGCATAAATGAGTAGTAACAAACACATTCTCTGAGATTTAGCAGGGATCACAAGTAGACAAAAGTAAACTACTTCATCAATTAATCAAAATTGAAGTTGCTCCTTAACTTCTTCTCGCAATTTGGCAGGTTCCTCAGAATGTAAAATAAAATAAAATAAATAAATAAAATAATTCATGCCTTCGCATCCCCCAACAGCTTTCGCCAATTATTGCGGCCGGCATGAGCCGGCCATGAGTTATTATTGCGTGTGGGCCCGTAGAGCGTCTTAATATCTTTACCTCCAGCATTCGCTAAATTTGGAGTAAGGAAAATTACGTAGAACCTTATGCTTTGAGAGTAACGAGCGCAGAACTCGAACCCGGTACTCCGAAACTGGCAGAGCAGCGCACTAAGTACTGCGTCATCAGTCCCGGGAATATGATAAATTCTTTTCATATCTGCAATAAAGTATGTAATTTCTAGTTTTTTCTTCAAATGTGGCAAAACTTATTTTGCAAACTTCTTCAACAGAGCTTTAGAATTGATCACGCAAACGCGTTTCTGGTCTTCATCCAGTAAGCGTGGAACCCAACGCGCGGTTAGCTTTTTTATGCCCAAATCGTCAGCCAATATATGACAAATACGTTTATTCGAGATGTCCACAACCTCTACTATCTTTAACCATTTCGACGGTCGTTTGGTGAATTCGGAAGTGGTTGTAGGTTTTCGTTCGCTCGAACATCCATCGACCACGGAACTTTCCACCTACTACTCTCGCATTTGGAAAATAAGGCACCTTCAAAAATCTTTGGGTTGCTTCGCCCATATTTTTCTAGAGCACCTACTTGTTTTGGTTTTAATTGTTAGAAATAGTTTCAATTCCTAATAAAAATGTTAGAATTTTCAGCGAGTTAAAAAATCGACATGTTTATTTATCTATTTTTCTATTGTGCTTCTCCTTTCAACAAAATTTCAATTAGATCCTCCGCCATTCATTCGGATTACAGCAACGTTATTATCCGTCTGGCTTGGCCGGAACTATATAAAACCAGCAAATAATTTATTACGTTCATTAAGCCGAAAGCGCTAAGAACTACAACGCTAACAACTATAATCCCTCTTTATCCCGACAATTTTTCCGCTACACAAACCCGGCGTAGGATGAATCTTCGTCTTCCATCCGAGAGAGCGAGATTTTTCGAGAAAGTATAGCTGTCGTGTATTCCTTTACGGAAGATCAAGCAAAAACTAATGTAAATTCGTTGCTATTATTACAGGAAGATGCAAATCATCTTAGGAACGCATCGTTTTTTGTCGGGCACACTTTAAACGAAGTGCATCTCACCATCATTCGTGAAGATGGAATGAGAGCTTGGCTAATGTAAGCTCCTTAGATGGAAACGCCGGTTTATGATATAGATGTAGCATGCGGTTGCTTGTTCTTCTTTTTTCCTTCAGTATTAAATATGACGGGCGGAGGAAATTACTGGAAAGGGTTAGCGTTGTAGATGCTATAAATCTTTTTGGAAATTTATGGAAGTCGTAAATTGAAAAACTTGTAATTTTTAGATCTGACGGCTGGGATTTATAATTTGTTTTTATATTTGGAAAATTATTGGCGTATATTTTAGGGTATATTAGAGCTAGTCATGCGATACATTCGTTAAGAAATCGGTGAACAAACTAGAAGAAAATCTTGGCGAAATGTTGGGGAATTTTCTCCAATTAATTTAATTTTTAATGAAACTTCGATTTTACTGGGCAGATTATACCTGTTATGCGCGAATTCACTTCCATAGTTGATAGTAAACTGTTCCTAAATAATTATTTAAGATTTAATTTCTTAATTTTATTTTTAGTTTTAGCTTTGGTAAGGGATCAACGATTTAAATCGATTTATTTATTTGAATCGTTACCTTTTAAATTATGTAAAATTAATCTCATGATTACGATTGTCTTGCGATATGTCCCTTCATTCAATGTAATTATCCCACAACATATACGAGTTACTCAAAATCTTCATTTTAATGGCAGCTGAATCCGATGAAGGTGCTTACATGTAATGTTATAGTTTGGTCTATTTATACAAATTTGGGATTATCAGAAAATCATACAACGACGAAAAATTGGGAGTAAACTAGAGCATGGATTTTTTTCAGTCTATATTCTGGCTTATTATGCTGGGTTCCTTCGTTATTTATGCTTTCCGAGAATAATAAAAATCTCTGCTATAGTTTGCCAAGTATTTGAAAAAATCAAAAATTTGTGCAAATTTATGGGCGCTGTATCCCGAAATCGAGTCTTTAAAAAAAATTGTCTTGTTCTTATACCATATACTTCAAATATTTCTGAATTTGCTGGTTGCCGGTGTTCCCTTGTTAGTTGATCGGGATTACTCTTCAAAAAATGCGATTAATTTTCACATTAGGTATCAAAAAAGGATCGATTTTTCATTTCCATGTGAAAACATGATTAAAAAAAAACATAAAAAGTCACCCCTTATAGTCACGGTAACGCCTCATTTGCATATTAACTTCTCGCGCTTGTGGTATCACCTATATACGTAGTATATATAATGATAAACCTTACCGCCACCCTTCATTATAGTACGTATCCCCGTTCGCCCTTATCCACCATCTCTCCACTCCGCCTCGCCTATATTCCCAAACGCTTTACCGCCCTTCCCAAACGTTCTCCGCGGCATTTTTCTTTTTTTTTAAATACTACAACCTACTGCCGCCGCCGCCTCTGACCCCGAAAAGGGTTAATCCATCAAAATCGCATGCCCGCCTTGCGGCGTGAAATCAGTCATGAATAAAGCTATAAAAGTTGGCGCCAAGCGTGCGACGGCCAATCGCCGGCCGGCGTTCGAAATGCGCGCGCATCCCTACTACTGCCGTTCGGTGACGTCATCGGCGCGTCGAAGATCAATAACGTAACGGGGAGAGAAACGAGAAAATCGAGTTTGTGCGGCCGCCGGTCGAATTAGTTAATGTGCGACAAAAATGGCAAAGGCTGTTTCTTCACCAGAAAGGTAAAGTGTTTGCGAATCTATTACGATAGCGTAGGCGATTTGTTCCCGCTACTTATTCGAAATTGGCGCCATTCGTCATTGATGCGAAATTCTTACATCTTATACGCTCTATCTATTTGCTTTGCTATCTTATGTGCGGTTTGTTATAGTTATAGAGCCGACGGTAGTAATGTTAGATTGCTTCCAATGTGCTAAAATTCCCCGTTACCATTGAAGGTTTCAATTAACTATAGCGTGTAATATATCATAGAGTAGTATGTTCCTCGTTACATTGTTTATTGTGGATACGTTATGCGAGACAACCTCGCCATCAAATCGCCGGATAATTAGATTTAAAGCACGAGGTTACTCTGTCAGCCCGCTTCTGATGCATTAGTATCTAGCATGTATCTTGCTGCCCCCCATTCCGTGCATCGTACATTTAAATGTAACGATTACCCGCGCAAAACGCTATGCTAGATCGTGATTTGTTACGTTTACGTCAAGTAGTACACGGTTGCCAACTTAAATGAGCGCGCAGGAGGTTAATGAAACGGATTTTACGGTTTTTACGATCGACGTGAATATATAGTTTGTTTTCAATGCCACCTTTTCAGGATAAGCATATCGTCGAAATTGTATGAATTAAATGATTTTATGTCGGTTTCTTTTATAGTTGAAATACAAATGTTACTTCTTTATTTAGTTCGTTGGTTGTATAATACACTGTAAACAGATACACTACCGTTCATATATTTGGGGACGACTTTAATTCGAATAAAAACAAAAAGTTATTTGAAATTTAATTTGCTTCTGTACATTGAGTATACTATACAAAACTCAAAATATTCCAAAAAGAAATGTTGTACTAATTATAATTAGGTCTATGCGGATTTTTCGTCTATATGTCCACCCTTTCACTTAATTACTGCGGTACATGTTCGTGGCATTCTTAGAATTAAAGATTTCAAAAATGTTGCTGGGATCTCGGTCCATGCTTGCTGGAGCTTTCTCCATAAATCTTGTGAACTAGTCACTCCTTTTTGGCGAATCCTTCTGTCCAGTTCATCCCATATTAATTCGATAAGCGACAGGTCAGGAGACTGAGGTGGTCAAATCATTCTTTCTAAACGATCTTCTTCTTCCAGAGATGCTAGATAGTTTCTGCATATACGAGAAGAATGCTTAGGGTCGTTATCCTCTTGAAAGCGAAAGTTTCGACCTCGTAATCGTTCCCCACTTGGCACCACTTTCTCTTGTAATATTTTGAGATAGCCGTCTTTATGAAGTATTCCCTGTATTCTTACTAAATCACCTACAACTGTTCCCGCAAAATAGCCCCAAACCATTACGTTACCTCCACCGTGCTTCACTGTAGGTAACATACACTGTTCACTAACTCTTTCACCACCCTATCGCCTAACAAACGTCCTCTGTTTGGAGCCAAATGTTTCACATTTGAACTCATCTGTCCACAGCACGTTGCACCACTGTTTCACGGTCGAATATTACCGTTTATACCCGTTTATTACGATAGTTAAATTTAAACTAAACTACTATCAAGATCGATTTTATTTTAAATACAAGACGATATCTGCTTTGTTTGTTCTACTAAGTGTTCTATGAATCTCACACTATTCCTTTGTGGAAATATTTGACAATATTTTTAAGTTTACGTTTATAACCCCATAAAAGGGATTAAGAGGAATTTTGCCCGAGGCTGCGGTAGAATATAAATGCGTTATAAATTTGATGGGATAGAAGAGAATACTGTTGTAAATTACGTTCATTCAAATAGAAATACTCTTTCATATAAAATACAATCAATTGTCAATATTTCAATTTTGCTTATTCTTCGGAGTTTTTCTTAGTCGTCCCCAAATATATGAACGGTAGTAGTGTACGTGGTAGATAATTAATTTAGTTCTATTCAAAGATTTATTTATCTTTATTTTACTATTTATTAGGTAGTGAAATATTTAGAGAATTTAAATACTGTAGATGAAGCTAATATTTGAGCGGCAGAGTGGCTAATTTGCTTACTGTCTACTTAAAACTTTGTAGGTTTACATCACGTATAAAACAATTGGGAAAGTTGCTGTTTTATGTTTGTTTTTAAACCGAAGAGAAAACGGACCTGTGATAAATGACGTTCAAAAATAAACGAAAGATACTCATTTCCATCTTTCATCTCTACCAACTTTTATTTGATCTGGTAAAAAGAAAAACTAAAAACAAATTTTTACGACCGCTTTCGATCTTCTATTTAATGGTGTTTCGAAATTTTTACATGACGTTTCGGTTCTTTTTGACCATCATCAACTTTATCATTTCTCATCGCCGCCACGTTGGATTTTGATACCATCAGGAAGGTTCATGTTAACAAAAACTTTTGATAGCATGCTCTAATTCACAGTAATAATGAAGTTGAAAGAAAATAACCACTTCTCACAAATATCTTTGTGGCCACACAACACACCATACATGGTGTTGTGAAAGCTCGAGAAAATTAGAAATCTACAAATTTAAAGATTGTTGCTTATTGAAAATTTGTAAGATGATTTCCATACTTCCTAAGTTATTTAAACTTAAAACTTTGTTGTTGGCGTAATGTTAAATTTTGAAATTTTGCATAAGCAACCATTATCAAAATAAATATTGTAAAACATTTTTGAAATCGTCAAATCGTCCGAATTTCCTTTATAATATTTCTTGGGGATTTTTTTCATAATTTTCCTAATTTTGTTATATCTCTCCAACTAACATCTTCGTTTATAGATTTCGATACGCTGGATGCATTAAAAGTTACCCCGATTTTCTATCTCTTACGGTAAGCGAGCTATAGGTTTTAGAATGTTGGGAAACTTTGATCCTTATCTTTAGCCTTTTTCGGGATATAATTCGAAAAATAAACCAGATAGGCAAATGAGGGTGGCGGGAATCGATTCTCCGAGTCCAATTTCACTCAAAAACATTTCACTGAAGCCTTTGTATTGCGCTGAAAAGTCCTCAAGGGGATATAGAGTAAAGCACGAGAAATTCAAATTTTGCCTTTTTTTTCTTGGAATTTATTAAAAAATCAAAAAGTATCAATTTCGCATAGAAGTATCTAGGGACGCTTTTTTTAAATATAAAATATGAAATAATAAATAATATAATCATTATTTGTTTTACGATAATCCCTAGTTTAGTTGTTAAAGGAATAAACGTGTTTCAGGAACGTGATGCACAGCTAATCGAAAATGTAAGGTTTCATAATTATTGCCTATGTACATAACGAATACTTCAGACTTCCCTACTCTAGCGCAGCTTCTCCTAACTAATATCCTTACAGCAATAATAACACATTCAATTCTGTACGTAAATCTTATTACGCAATCATTTTGTTCCCGATAACGTTAACGGAAACAAATCGAATTTTGATTCGATCCGGTAAACACTTATCCCGCGCTTCCGAGCGCTCTCGTCTTGTCGGATCGTCGCTCAACAAAGCCCGAAACACGATTCTCGAGCCATGTGAAGGGTAATTAAGAAACATATACATTCGACATTGTTTACAATCAACAAGCAGATATCACGACCCGTTAGCACAATGGGGAAAGGCTCAAGTAACAATCGTTATTACACGGCATAATATCGGTTTATTTGCGTATGTACAGTTGTATATTGATGAAATCGAGTTTATTTGCTTATGCGGGCGTGTAGTTTCGTTGATTTGCAAATTTATTTGGTACGCGATCAATTGTGAGCTGCGAATAATTTTATAAAATTCTCGTTGCTTGCAAGGTTTAAAAAAACTCGGTAACTCTCTTAGCTACCCAATCCCCCATGTAAAGCTTCATAAGCTCAACACTACCCTTCGCTGTTTGATTCGATAACTAGAAACTATAAGAGACAGCAAGGAAAACTTAGGACAAGATTTAAATTGTTTTTCATGCTCTTAACGACGGTGTAAATATTTTCTCTATAATAAATATTTGTTTAGGGAAAGGAGCCCCATCACCTTACTTTTTTTTGTTGCAAATTGAATTACTTTTATGTTTTTCATTAAATCACTCTCAACATTGAACACCTACACTGCCGTTCAGTGAAGTTCGGTCATACAATAAAAATCTATTAT
>LR737386.1:1557014-1609576 GCA_902655005.2 Marronus borbonicus
TGTCCGAAGATCTAAAACCGAAAAGTGATCCCGAACTGCATTGTGCCAACAGTGAAGGAAGGGCGTAGTTCTGTGTTAGTGTGGGGAAGTTTCTCCTTTGCTGGGACGGGAGATTTATGCAGAGTGCAGGGTGTAATGAGGAAGGAAAGTTATTTTGCAAAACTCCAGAATCATGCAGTGCCATCAGGATTGCGTATAATAGGCCGTAACTTTACATTCATGCGTGACAATGACCCAAAACACACTGCGTTAGTGTGTAAGAACTATCTAAAGGAGCAAGAAGAACAGCACACCCTGAAAGTAATGACATGGCCCCCACAAAGCCCAGATTTCAACCCGATAGGGTTGTTGTGGGATGAACTGGACAGGAGGATTCGAAAAATATGCCCAACTTCACAAGAACATTTATGGAATATTCTGCAACATGAATGGATTAATATTCCACAATCCGTTTTAACAAAACTTATCGAAAGAATGCCTGGAATAGTTCGAGCGGTGATTAACAGCAAAGGAGGTTTTTTCGATGAAAAAAAAAATATTGCTCAGTATGTTATATTAGGCCAGAATAACTTTTTATTTATTTATTTTTGTCTTTTTTACCTGTACATACAATAAAATTGCATTTTGTTTTTAGTTTCGTTTGTTTCTGTAACCTTTTCATGTTTTTTACCAACTGAACGAACTTCTCTGAACGGCAGTGTACATGCGTGGATAAAATAAATTTAATTTTCTAGTGAACTACTGCATTTTTATAGATTGATTTTAATTATAAACTTCACCTGTCCAGTTTATTTCTATCTTTCAGCATTAATTAACTTCGAACAATATCAATGTATTGTTTTCATATATTTGCTTTGGTAACTTTGTGCTACAGTATTTTATCTGAAACTTCAATATTATTGCCCTAGATGTTATATCACCAAAAGTTCCATTTGGGTAGAAACTATTATTATATGCGAGTAGAAAATAAAGTTCGTTCTGCAGGACTATCAACGTAGTGAATATTTAATCAAGAGTTCTCGTCTTTCCCGTGACAATACATATAATATTTATGTAATGGTGGGAATAGTTAAAAATTCGATAAAGCAGAATGGGGTCAACATATTTCGGACAAAATAATTCGTCCGATTTTTTTTTATAGATTTAAAATTTTTGAAAAGGAATCTTACACCTATGTTTTCTAAACTTCTCTCTGTAAGAATTCTTTAAACTTCAATAAAAAACTTAATAAAAATTAGTTTAGCTCTTCTTTACCGCATATCAATCGATACAGCTTTTCTTGCTAGATAAATTCTAGATATTCTATGGAGACATCGGCAGACAGAGGGAATTATGCATAGCTGCCGCCGGAAAGTTTCGGTTGGCGAATAAAGTTTGCCGCCGAAGAGTAGGTATAACAGTGAGCTTGTCATAAATTCCTCCACTTCGCCGAAAAGCGAAAAAAGACCTATCGGAGCGTTTTAATGAGTCCATTTAGTTCCTTTTGGTTGTCAGAGTAGTGACGTCCATTCGAAATTCACGAGGCGTTGCTAAATACTGCAACGTCAAAGAACAAAACAGGAAAGTTAAAGTCTGTAGTACTGTAACAATTTCGTCGCAATACGGATTCATAAATTCTAAGCGAGTTAGCTGAAGAGGCAACGGGTACGGATTCCGTTTAGTGTGCAAGTATTCTTACAAATTAGTTCCCTGCTGTTGCTTAATACAGATAAAAAGAATATCCGAAGTAGATGTTTAAAGTAAAGAAGTAGAAAGTCAAAAGTAGAGATAAAATAAAGTTTTAACGTAAGAGGTAAGTGTTAAGTTCCTGGCAATTAATAAGGATAATGTAGCGTAATTTTAGTGATTCAAACAATGCATTTATTTAGTTCGTGGTGTTAAACAATCAACACCCTGTACCATATGGTATTGTAGATTTTCGCGTCGTAATCGCATGAGAATGCCCAAGTTTCGCGCTCAGTTGCATGCGGCTTCTTCAGGGTTGCCGCATGTTATCTCGCTGCTGTAAGAAGAATGATTCTTAACTTTTTATGCCATTTTCCACACACTATTTAAACATTGAATGTTTGGGGTGTTACTATATGTAAAATTGTTAGTGAGAAAAGAAAAATCAGTACAACTCCAGAGAATTCTATTCAATAATTCGTATTTACCAATAATAAGCAGATGTGTTATTTTAACCTTCAATAAAGAACAAATTTTGCAGAATATTTAGACGCGTTTGGATTTGTCGAAATATTTAGCTCAAATAATAAACGGTAAGCGATACGAACAGAGGAGGAGCGCCCTGCTTATTTTTTCTGAAACAACTCCAAAACAAATAATTAATCTCGCCATACTTATAAGCCGAAGTCAATTATTCGGGCGTAACACACGCTTTTTTTTTGGAAAATGTACGCCGGAATAAGAGATAACGAAACAGAGAATGAAAAACGGAAAAATCGCGTTCTTATTCCTTTCCCTCGTATAAACTGCACTGCAAGAGCCGTATGCAATCCAGTAATTGTTTTAATATCCAGTATTACGTCTACGGGCGAGTTTATGTGTTCGTATTATATCGAGCTTCCGTTTCGTAATACGGCCTCTCGCAGTAATATGCATCTCGCAGTCGTTTCTCGCGTATCTCGGAAACTATAAACTACAACCGTTCTAAATTCATTAAAATGCATAGCCGGCAACATACAACAGTTTGCAGCTAATACAGTTTACGCGCACTTTTAAAAACGTATACATTATTAATGAGAACGGCCATCGTTTCGCGAACGGTACTGAACTTATTTCGACGTATTATTTAGCGAAATTGTCCGGCGGGATTGTTATGCGCGTTGTTATTAACTTGGCTAGTTCGTTAGAAGCACTTCGTTAACGATTTAAGATCGTTCAAGACCGGAAGATGCCTTATAAAGTTATCAATCGAGATTAGGTTAGACTCGCCGTAATTTCCAAATTCACAATTGTTGGTTTTTTTCTAAAAAAACCATAGCTTCTAGTTCCTTCATGCGCTTTCTGTCATGCAATAGACATAACAACTGCGCTCTAAAGCGAGGGGAATTGTATAATTTATGGGATTCGTTCACGTTTCCATATTATATATGTCGATATTTTTTTTTGTAAAAATAACCGCACAACAACTCAAATTTATAGGCGTCGGAAACTGTATACGTATTGATCATAAACATGCAATACTGAAGACTGTGTAAGACATTACCGCCTCCATAAAATTAATATTTAACACCGTTATGAACCCAACAACTTTATGTTATGGAAAATATCTATTTTATGAGCCACAAAATATGGAAAGAGGATATAATAAAGTAGTAATACAGTGCGTTGGATGTTTTATTAAAACTAAAGCCATAAACAATATTTTGTAATATTATAAAAATTGAGATTGACGTCTAATTAAAAGATATTTACGAAATCAGTGTAAAGACAAAATAGAACCTATTTTCTACATATTTATAGGCATAGACTGCATTAAAGGTGAAAATTAATTAAATAATAATGAGAATGAATATGGAGTGAAGGAATCTTGGTTAGATAAAAAACATGAAAAGAAATAGAGGTTGGCTGAATGTCGGGAGATGTTATGTTCCGGACACTGGCTGAACACCTGAAAAAGCATCTGAGTAAGATATGCGAAGTAACTGAACTTTAATATAGAAGATAGAAACTATAAGAGAAAAAGACCTTGCATGTAATCAGCACATGTGAGAAAATAAAGGTATTCAGATAGAAACATCTAGTGCAGCCTTCGAAAGTACCCAAATGTCCCCTGAGCAAATTAACGGTCTTTATAGAGAACATTAAGTGGAAATGAGAGTTCTATTAAGGATGATGCAGAGAGCTCAAGCTCATGGATTACTGATGGCCAATCCAAAAATATGAATGAATGGAATGAATTAGTTAGTTATCGGTTCCCCACAATTCTCGTTGCCTGGAACTATATTTGCCTAATAAAACCGCGGAAACAGAGTGAGCGGTGCCCGGAGTTATATAAGCCACCGCAGTGCCAAAAATAGAATTAGAAACATCCTTGTTGCCACAGAGCAAATAGTCGAACGTAATTTCTTGCGGTGTTAATGAGAGCCATTTAACACCCGATATTTTCAACACCATTCAGCGTTAAAAAAGAAGTAACGAACATAAACGTTTAAAGATCTTTAAACTCCTGTAGATTAACCTTTACCTTGAGAATTTCATCCAATCAACTTGAACGTTTAAGAATGATCCACGTGACACACATGGAATACCTTAAAGCACTTACAAAGTAGTTTAGTTCCGTCTAATTAATTTACGTAAAACCCGTGCAAAATTTTTAATCTTTCTGATATTCCTTCCGTACGAACCCTCTTCACATACATTATGTCAAGTCGAAACCAGAAGATCGCGAAACGTAATCGTCGAAAAGAACTTAATTAAAAGTTTTTAATGAGCGCGAGAATGGATAGAATAGTTTCGGAAAGTATTTTCGTTTAAATTATAATTCCGCTAGATGGAGTTGTACGGCGGTCGGGAATACCGGCGCACTTAAAACTTTTTTTATTTCCGCGGGGCCTACCGCGATCGTTTGCCGTATGGACGTTGACAGGATATTATACTTTACGCCAAATTGTGTATAAGTACGAACTTTTACAACGAACTGCACTGTTCTGTAAGTGTAAACGGGCGTTGAGGAATACGGTAGTCACGTTTAAGGTTTAGTACTTATTCAATTTAATTTTTTTATGGGAAGATGCGGAGAAAACTTGAAATATAAAGAAAATTATGAAAGTGATGCTACTTTTACTACCTGATACGTGCTAAATTGTACTTTCACCAGCGACCAAATTTCAACTTCTAAATGTGAAAGTTGATATATTTAAGATTTATCACCTTGGTTTAATTAAGGACTGAATTTAATAATTTATAAAATTATGAATATATCTTTATTACTATCCAAATATCTAATTCTGAGCTACTTTTTGCACACAACCTGTAGGTTTTGGTCATGGCAAAATTCCCGTAGGGTCGCTACATTATTTGTATTCAAACCAAGAATCGGACTATGAATTGTACCAAATTTATCCTTAAAATATCCAATAGCGTTTCTCCAAAATGTCCTCGCGTAACCTTATTGGTTTTGGGTTGTATGTCCGAATAATAATACGTAGGAAAAAAAAGAGAAACGAAAAACGGATTATCAACGCTCAAACGGGCAACTCTCGACTATTATGTTTTCCTAGCTGCCCGACATAAATTTAGCGCATATTAGAAGTTTTCGCGGACGAGTGAGGGAGACGGAGGAGGTCGTTCGAACTGGAAGTCTTTCGTTTTCCAAGGCGCGCACCATCTCTTCGCCTACTTTTCGAGCGGCCCCTCGTCGCGACGCGCGTCCGCTGAATTTTAATGGCGCGCGAGAGAGGTTCACCGCTCTTTCCACGGATAGTTCGAAACTGGAGCCACGTCCTCGTTGCGAGAGTATCGATTTCAGCTTTTGCACTCCGCCATCGAATAATTTCGCACAGTTTTGCCCTACACGTTCCGCATGGATATGTCGGACGGGGTAAGGAAATGCATTCCGGAAGGGCTCGGGACGCCTTATCACGTACGAGTATCATTTTTCGCCCGATTCCGTGCCGGCGTCGTAGTTCTTTTTTCGATTTTGTTCCACTATTAGATGCGCGTTGTTTTTATTTCCTTTTGGTGCGAATTCGATATTTAAGTTTTTCATTTTAGTATTACGTTCCTTTAGTTCTTGTAAGAGCGCGCAAGGAAAATATATACAATAAAAAATGATTTTATGAAAAAAATAACAGGAGGTTGTATTGGTTTTTACTCCTAAGCTTCGTTCCATTTGATCTCATTTGCGCCCCAAATAAATAGTCTGCACAAAAAACTTTATAAATTGAACATTTGTATTTTCCTTGGCTTTATAAATTATTGAAGATATTATTTTTCACTGTTTCTTTCCGCTACTGGACTCTGTAAATGACCGGCTGAAAAGGAAGTTAATCCGTGAGATAGCTAAATATACACAGTACCGTGAATGGCATTTTCAGATGAGTCTGTGTACTAAGTAGCCGAGCTTGGCAGAAAATTTAAATTAATTTGAATTTATTGGCGGGAAATTTAAATTGTAAAATATTCTATATTTGAATGTAAACAATTAGAAGTGGGTACTGCGACATTAGCGCCGCATATAAACATAAATCTAGGTGCGGTACAATTATCCACGTCTCTGACGACCTGTTTCATTATTGGTAAATCAGCAAACTATGAACGTTCATCCTACGGTGCATATCATCCTACGTATAAATAGATCAGGCAGTTGTAGAGGTTATTAAGGCCTGCACATACGAATCTGGTCTGGCCCATTTTAGGCTATAACCACGTTACTTTATCGTGGGTCGCAGGCCAATTTTAACAATAAAAAGGCCAATAAGGTCGCAGGTATTGAAGGAAATGAAAAGACAGATAAGCTGGCCAAAGAAGCAGGGAAAAAGCCTTTCATTTGTTCTAACCCCTTTTGTAGTATTGAAATGAGTCACATAAAATAGGCAATATGGGAGGGCCTCGTATGGGGAAAGTTTTCAATGACAAAAACAAGCGAAATGCCAGTATCGTTCAGCAAAGAGGATTCTAAGTTATTGGCAGGATTTTTAAACTGTCACTTATTTAAACTAGGAAAAGGCGAAGATCAAATTTGTCTTCTGTGCTAAGAAGATCTGGTGATGGCAACACGTTCTATGCCATCAGTGCCACACGATGCCAACATTTCAGTAGGGCATTTCTTGCATCTACTGATCTGAAGGAAGGAGATCCTTGGGTAGTATTAAAGCTTATTAACAGCCTCCGTCAATTCTAATATACACAAGCGCATTTTGTTACCATAGATCTATTAAGCTCACAGTGAGCAAAAGAACCTGTGCTGTGACCCAACTATAATAATAAATAATGGATAAATAGAACGGGCCGTACTAATCCAAAGTCAAAACGTAATATTTAAACGTTTGTGGTTTTAATAACAAAGGTAACAGGGTAATTTGTTTGTGGTGCTACTTTAATGTACATTATACGTATTGCCGTTACTACCACATATTAAAGCGGTTAAAACTCCAAACTACTCTAACTAACGACGAAAGTATCCCGGTCTGTAAATAAAGCAGTAACAAATTGTTGGTCATCAAGTGAATGAGTAACATTCTATTTACGTTCGTGATTATGTATCTACGTAAAGCACACGCTTAATGCATGCTAATAGTCACGATACCGTCCCAGTTTGTTCTGTGTATACCTTCGTACAGCTGAACTAGCAGTAAAGGTACGTTATTAGTTTGGCACACACTCCCACCCCGGATTACGGGGTTACATGTGCAAGTGCAATAATTTCATTAAAAAAGAGTCCGAGTTCTCGTGCCATGGGACGGCACGCATCGTCCTGGCGGAGCCCATTAACAGCGACCAGAGCGTCGCTGTCGTCCTTTGAAAACGCGAAAAGTCAACGCCAACCCAGCTCGCACACGATACGGACGACATTGGGCGTCGCGAACTAAACGTTCCCATTCATAAACGGACGACGGTAGCCGTCGCCGCCGCTACTACCGCCGCACTCTGCGGAATAAATTAAAATTTTAATCAACGAACAATGAAACGGTTCGATTCAAAAACAACCGCCAGTAGTGGAGAGTACCTACATAGTTGAGTGAATGCATATATACGACGGGCGACTGAGGTCACGAGTACGCCACAGGACAAATCGATTACCGTTGTTGTAGAGAGAAGAGGCAAGGTTGTCGCGTCTACCAACGTTGACCAGTCGATTTTTAAGTAGGTTGAATACAGTTGCAGTTGCAGTTAATGAATTAGTGTTGCTAAAAAGTCTAACATGTTGCAAAATTTGCTGATTGCAAATTAAATGAAATTATAACGAAATGACTTCTTACTTTTAAAATCTTTTTTAAGTAATTTAGCTCCTCAGTTTCTCACAGGACGTATGGTTCTTGAGTAGTCACGCATCCAGAAATAAAAGAATTGATTAAAAAGAATAACAATGTTTTATTATAAAAAAGAAATGTAGGAGACGGTTACAACTAATAACAACAAATATGAAATACACAAAAGTATGACATTACTGAGAGCGGGGCTCCTGAAAATAGGCTAAATTGAATATTAATTTAACCTACAGAATATATCATTTCACCTACTCAGAGCAACAAGTTTGAAACAAATATGAATATAAAAATAAACAAAGGAAAATGTATCGATGATGGGTGCGACTCGTTGGCGGAAACCGACAGCGTCTTCTCGGAGAAAAGCACCACCTTAGGTGGTTTGACCGTTTGACAAGAATACGAAATGAACGATTTAAGTTAAGAGCACGCGAGAAGCACTTATTATGTTCAAAAATACTACACGAAAGATCGCTGTTATTAGCGCCATGTGCACAAATTCCGCTCTGGAAATATCTGTCAGGGTCAAAGCGTTCCGACCCATTTTCAATTATTCAACAGCTTATATAGCATCAGGTCTCCTCTCCTCGTCATGGGCGTTTTATTAGGTAAATCTTCGCCCTATTTTTTTCGAGTTTTACATGTTCGTTTTTAATGTAATTTCTTCCTGCAAACACAATAACAAACGATCTTTTATTAAAGAAAACAATTTCTTTAAATTAATCACACGGTATAACAATAATGTGATCTTGAAGAAGACCAAGAGGAAGATGGAACCAAGATAATATACTTTTGGGTGATACACTTCCATTTACAAACCGCTATTAACTATTATTAACAATTAAGTAATTAAAAAGCTTTTTCTCTTGGACCACTCCATTTGTCATGTTCCATTTGTCATTTTTTTATTACATTAACTGTCACGTTATTCCGTATTCTATTCCACTATTAATGATACCTACCCCGTCGCGTCAGAACGTTCAATTTAGAAAAATTACATCGCGCATTAACGTCCCGTACAAGTCGAAAGCTCGTTAATATCCTAGGCACACAATTACTCGCGAAAAATGATCTACGACATTCATTTCTCGCCCGTTTATTTTAAATAATGTCCGACTTACGGACAAGCGGCAATCTGTTTTAATTAATAAAGCAGCCGGCGGCCAAGTCTTCCGTCATAAATTTGCCGTTCGCACTCCTTGCCCCTTCCCACAAATTCGTTCGCGATGACAATCTCTCACCCGCGATGGTCCTCCCTGAGGGAACCTTGCCGCTGTTGGAGATGAATTCCCGCATGAGATCCTCAATTAGACCTCAGAAAGTTAGTCGTATTTGCTAACAAACACACGTCAGAGAAGATGTATATGTGTACATATGCATATAACGAAGTTTCACAAAAACAATGAGATATTGAATTTAAAAAATTATTTTTTTTCTCAAAAATGCTACTGTTTACGTGCTAATAGCAGAAAAATTAAAAAGCTTTGTTTAAGCAAAATAAGTCGGAGTTTTGGCGTCGATTAATAACAAATAATAACATAATTTAAGATAGTGTGTTCACTAAATTTACATAAAACTAATTCAAATTTCTTGCTTCCACAATCACAGATATACCTTGTTTTTATAAATGCTGTGCAAACACTATTTCCATAGAATATTTGATAAAATAATAAGGTTCCTAATGTCAAAGGTTATAATTTAGACGTTAACCCTCCGAGTACACAAACGTTGAATAACAACTTGTTTATTTTCCATTCAATTTAGATGAAAATACCTTAAAACAACTACGAGATGGTAGAGAATTTTTCGCGAAAATACACGTTTAACTTTCAAATGAGTTGTGTACACTGAAAAAAATGTATCGACGAATAAAACAAGACGGAAAAGCTCTCGGAAGTCGCGAAATTTGCGTAAATGGCGGCGTAATTAAAGCGGGAAAAGAAAATATCTGTGTACAACATTTTCTTACCCCGTCCGGCAGCATTTTACAAGCTCTCTTATTTATGTTTGAACTTTTTTTTCTTTTCGTTTTATCCCACTTTTGGGCGATGTTATTCTGATTTAATTAAGCGCCTAACAATGGGGAGTAAGTAACAAGTTAAATTTAGAATTATCGTTTTTTTTCTTCTACTGTTGTTTCTTTTGTCTTGTCGCGTCTTCAAAGTTTAATCGTGTTTTTCGGAAACCCAAATTTCAATGTTGACGCGAAAGTTAGGTACTTAGTACGACTATACCTACGTTATGTCTTTAACTAAGTAAGTACGACTTTGTCCTTTAGACACTTTGATGTTGGCGCGCATTAACATGAAAGGTGAAGGCAACTCGAAGCAGTAAAGTAAATATCGTTTTAGGACGCTTTGGAGGAGCTGAATCCCTTCTTGCGCGAACCCTTATCGGAGCGTGGAAAGTTTTGCTTGCCGAGAACTTGCGATGAATAGATAAATATTAAAATAGGAGGGTGTAGGTAATACAGTAGATGTAGTAATGATAGTAGGTATTAACTTGAATGTTGAAGTAAACACTTGAATGCAGTGTAAAACATGTTCATTTTATGCCAATAAAACCATCAAAACTGAGAGGCCGAGTGAACGGGAAATAGTTGAAAAATCCAATTTTTGAGGCTACTGAAAAGTTCAATCTGCAAGAAAATATTTCAGGTAGTTTGTATGAAAAATTCGGAATGTGGGATGCGGCGATTGTGTTTAATCGAATTCAAATCTGATTGTGTTGCGTCACTGTTCGTACTATATGTGCTACAGGACGTAAAAGTTTCTCCGTAGTGGATTGTTATCATCTCTTGTCCTCTTATAACACGTGTGCGATTTCCAATTGTAACACCGTCCCGTACCGTAGTGAATACGACTTGGAATTAAGATTTACGCCTCCTATCTCTAGTGTGAGCTGAGCTAAATCGAGTTCTCGGAGGAATCAAGGCTCACAAGTTGGATATCTGTATCCGTATTCGTACCGCTGGAAAAAAGGGTCCGTATTCGGATATCTCGATATTAATAATCCGTATCCATGTTCTATCGAGTTTTTTAATGATCCAGCAGACCAACATTCACAAGAATGAGGATGGACATGTGGTACATAAGTCATTTAGGCGTTAAGCTGATTTTAATGTCTTGTGCTGACGCAAATTTTGAATTTGAAACTGTTTTCTGCGATTATTAAAAAGGATCAATGATCTTATTGTTAGCTAAAATTGAAGTCTGAAGACAATTGAAAATTTAACATAATTTTTAGAATAAAAAAAAAACGTAAATAGCGCTATCTAAAAGCTTCTACCGTTACACGTGCACATCAATATCAAATTTTTACAACCCAATCAAGTTCTACGGTAATACAACCACACATTCGTCTGTATGTTTATTGATTTGTTCAAGCGCTCTCCGCTATCCTATGGTACCCAGAGTGGACGCGATCTACATTCAGCGGAGCTATACGAAATGACCGCCGGCGATCAGGAAGCTATAGATGATTAATAGCTTTCGCTAAAACCGTTCCAAACAGTATATATACCTATACGTACACGAGTGTATGTTGGCAGAGCAGATATTTGGGAACGGGGTAAATACAGCGGAAAATGTTTGCTTTTAATTTTTTATTCCGTCTGACGAATTTCGCGTTGGCGTTGGGTTATCGGCGAGATATTTTAAAAAGAACAAAAACATGTTTTCGCAAACAAATAGATTTTTTATGTTTGCTAAAACGGTTTTATTTTTACATTAAGAGAGATCGTGGATAAATAAAAATTAAATTAAATATTAATGAAGTACCAATCTGTGTTTGTATAACGGTATGAGAGAATCAAAGATGTTATTTATCAAAAAATCAAGGTTCTTGGTTCCACTCATCATCAATAAATTGATTTATTTTCATTAGTTGTTTATCTTCAGATTTTCATAGTGACAATCATTAATTACCTTTTAGCGACGGCTTCGCCATTAGGTCAATTGCATCTCCCAAAAATTCTTTTACAAGCTGGCTTCATGGCTTTAAACGGAATCAAACTATGGTTGCAGTTGCCAAACAGGAACATTCCCAAAATTTGAAAGAAATATGAAAAAATGTGTACATACTGCATAGTTGAGTGTAGGCTTTCACGACCATAATCCACAGTAGAAATGTCTTTCGGGTAATGTCGCGTAGTTAATATTTTACTTGACGTTTCGCTGACCATGCTGTCAGCT
The DNA here is from genome assembly GCA_902655005.2 of Marronus borbonicus. Classification (NCBI taxonomy): domain Eukaryota; kingdom Metazoa; phylum Arthropoda; class Insecta; order Coleoptera; family Scarabaeidae; genus Marronus; species Marronus borbonicus. The sequence continues at coordinate 1,569,139 of LR737386.1, forward strand.
TCTTCAGAAGATTTCTAAAGACTGGTGTTGTTGTCTCTTGCTCCTCGTTATATATCCCATTTCTGTTCCGCTTTGCTGATCCATAACTGTTCCGCGTTGCTGATCCATAACCGTTCCGTTCCGCTTAATCGCGTCGTTCGTTGTATGACGACTCCGTAGTGCTAACTTCTACGTGTTGCTGATCTTGTATCCATCTTCGCGATTGAAGTTGGCGTTCTTCATTATTTCTAGAGATTCGCGTATTATCCTCGGGTAGTAGTGGCTGGTCCTGGCTAATACCTTAACGTGGCTAATACCTTAACGCATAACCTATTGCGACGTTAAGGTATTAGCCAGGACCAGCCACTACTACCCGAGGATAATACGCGAATCCATAGAAATAATGAAGAACACTAACAACTTCAATCGCGAAGATGGATAGAAGATCAGCAACACGTGGAAGTTTGCACTACGGAGTCGTCGTACAACGAACGACGCGATTAAGCGGAACGGAACGGTTATGGATCAGCGTTTTCTTCCGTCATCTTCATTCCACATCTGTGTTATGTGTATCTCTTGTAAATTATTTTTCAATATGTTTTAGTTTTGACCAAACTTAGAGCCAAATCATAAGACGTTATCTTTTATCTTTTTGCGAAAAATGTTTTTTTAAAGTTATCTTCTTAATTAGCTTAGAGGCAACCTGGTTATTAATTCTAGAAAATTTCTCGTGAATATTTATGACGTTTCAATTCAGCTCTTTAAGTTGAAACTTCTGATTATCCGTATTTAACAGCGCATTTCCCTCCGAAAACATCAGAAAGGTTATAAAAGTACATTAGCATGCTTTATATAAATATATAACGAGGTACAGAATTAGAACGCCCTTTATCGCTGAAAGGCAAAAAAAAAAAAATCGAGGGTGGTCCATTATAAACTCGTAACATGGAATTATAAAAAAGTAATAAAATCGATAAGACATTAAAATAGTAGATAACACACTCTATCTTCAATCGGCGTAGTAGAGGTAGGGAGCGGGCAATTAGACACTGAGGTCAGCGTGTTTAACGAACATAGTGACATCCTCCCACAATCGAACGTTATGGCGATAAATTATTTATGTTTGTAGAGTGCGGGTAATGTAAAACTGATGAGGCGATTTTTTTTTTTTTGGTTGACTTCGATTTTTTTTTCAGTGCGATGGAGTACTCTTTATATAATCGTGTTAGTTTGTAGGTTACGTTGTTTTATCTTGATGGAAAGAACGCCGAATATTATGCGCTATTTCAATATGTTTCTTCGGTCCTTTATTGAACGTTCTTGACTTCAATTTTATGCTTTTCTTCGTTTCCAAATGTTATCAAATCTTTTAACACCGTTTCATACCTTAAATGGTTTTTAAATTTGCTCCTATTTTAATTTTTGAAGTTACCTTCTTCGAAACGTTGTTCCGCTAATGAATACCTTTCCCATCTTGGAACTCTATCTCCAGCGAGAGCTAGACCAGGGTCTGCTAAGTCTTTTATCACTTGTTGTTACAAGACCACGATGTTGGGCTTTATGGGCTTTGTTGCGCTTATCCTAAGGGGTGGGAACTCTCTTGGTCTTTTCCCGTTTGTTTGTTTATTCTTTTTCAACACTTCAAGAACTTCCATATTTAAATTTTTGATTATTGTATGTCTTAATATAGACAACAGTGGTTTCGTAAGCGTTCGTAAAAACTACGTACGACGACGGCTTCAATAATATATCACCTAAGAGAAAACCCCTTCGCACATCGTGAGTGGAATCTTAAAAATCTCAACCGAGAACCTCTCCTCCTAATCCTCGTCCTTTTGATGTTTTAAAAACATTTCCCCGGATCCTTTTTTTTTCTCGATTTCGCATCCCGTTCGGCACACTAAATGCGACATAAAAGCTGCCATAAATCATATCGGATGCCGTTATATAGTTTTAGGAGTGCCGAGCGTAACTTCCACATAAAAGTCCGTCGTCGCAAAATGCCGCCACTCGTACTCCTTACACGAGGTAATAAAAGTAAGTTTGCTGTCGAACGAGTGTAAAACCGATGATTTCTTGATGTAATAATCGGCCGTGATATGTGCAAGGGATACATAAAAATATCGCAGTATGTGGGAGGTTTGTAAGTTTTTAAAATGATTTTTACAACGTTATAAAATGTAGTAGGAGTCGTATTTGTTTGAACTATCTTCGAGCTGCGACGGGAAAATGTTAATTGATCGTTGTAATTGACGATGTTGGTAGGTTCATGAGGATATAAGGAGCAGTCCACTTTGCAGCTTTCATTGTTTCAAAGCAATGGAAATTTGTTGAGATTGAGTTGTGAACTACGTCTATTTGAGGTCGTAAGAGCTTTCTTGAACGGAGAACAAGAACTTTTTGGCGAGATATTGTTAAAGATAGAATAAAGAGATTATCTACGTGCACAAAAATATTTTAAAATTCAATAATGATAGCAAGAACTGTGGCGTAGAATGGTAAACAACACATAAGCATCTGCACCCTCCATGAATACAAAAATTTACCCATCAAAGTAGACAGCCTCGAAGTAGAAAACTCATAGGATTTTGTAAATAAAGTAAACAATATCAAACTAGAAGATGGGGAAATTTTAGTATCGTTCGATGTTTGTTCACTCTTCCCTAGTGTACCGATCCCTGAAACCATAGAGTATTTAGTTGAGCTCTTAAAGCTCAACAATATTGAAGATACCAGAATATAAGAGACTAACGTCACTCTGCATGAAGCAAAATTGTTTTCAAGTTTAGGGCAAGTACTATGAACAATTAGAAGGTACAACGATGGGCAACACCCTGTCCCCCTTCATAGCCAACTTGTTCATGAGCAAATTTGAGACATGTATGAGAGCGGATGCCGCATATTTTCCTAGAAATTGGCATAGGTACGTAGATGATATTTTCGCGGTTTTTGATACTAAGAAAAGTAATATTCCGGATTTTCTCGCGACCCTCAACTCAAAATTTGAAACCATTAAATTCACAGTAAAAGAAGAAACGAACAATCAACTTTCGTTCCTAGATAGTTTAGTGATTAAAAATAATAATAAACTGGAAATTGACATCTATAGAAAGGAAACCAACACTAATAGGTACATTATGAACGATTCTAACCACTGTGCACAACACAGAATGGCCGCGATTAGCTTCTTAATTAATAGATTGATTAAATTCCCTCTAAGTAGAAGTAGATTTAACAGAGAACTTAAATTCATAAAAAACGTAGCTATTTATAACGGTTACTCTTCTATAGAAGTCGATCGCATGCTTAAGAAAGTCCAACATAGGCTTTACGTAAGAAACTCCACGACCTTAACCCCGGTAGAAACTAATAGTAAGAAATTCGTGAAACTCCCCTTTCACGGCATATCGAAAGGCGTGAGTAAGGTTTTGAGGAGTCAAGATATGAACGTATGCTTCGGTTCGCGCAACACACTTAAAAATCTTCTCGGTAATCCTAAAGATAAACCGAAAATGGGAGAAAGGTCGGGTATTTATAAAATTGCATGTAGTCACTGTAATAAAGCCTATATTGGTCAAACGAAAAGAGCGATAGAAACTAGATTCAAAGAACATATACGAAATTATCGCTACGGCAGATTGGACGCCTCGAGTGTAGCACAACATATAAATGAAACCGGGCATAGTATTAAATTAGAAGACTTAAAATTGATTAAAAACGTAACGTCGCCGCGAGAATTAGACGCGAACGAGACGGCTTACATAAAAAGTAATAAAAATCTGATGAACAGAGAAAACGGACCGTTGTCGTACTCTGTCCTTTTTGACCTTTTGCAGTAGGCTGGCACTCGTTTATATTTTGGGTTATAAAAGAGATCTTCCCATCTATCTGGCCGTGTTTTTCGTATGCCGTAGTTTAAGACGCGTAGAGGGTAGAATTAGGCACTTGTAAAATACAATATTTCTTCTCGAAAGAAGGGATAGTTCATGCATGTTATTTTTCGCACGTCGTAGCTTCAAGGCGTGCAGGAGGTAGAAATAGGCACTTGTAAAGAATATCTGTTCTAAGAAGTGGGGATAGTACATGCATGTTTAGTTTTAGAAAAAGTTTTTTCTCACTTCATTCGGTCACCGGTTGATGATGAGGACCATTCGTGTCCTCGAAACGGCCGTCCCAGACTAATTATTATATTACTATATAATAAATTAAACTTGTGTGGTGCGAAGGGTGCTGATACTTATATGTTGTTTACCATTTTAAAATTGATTAACAAATTATTATCGTTCAGTTTCGTTATTATTTATTTATAATGTTCTCACAGTTCATTGATTAGAATACCTTAAGTTAAATCTCAAAGTCTAAATCAATTCAGGAATGCTAAACGATTCCATAATACCAAATCAATACCAACATCTCCCGCACTCCATATTTACTTCACATGCACGCTCATGTGCATATTCGAGATTAATTGTTTGCAATTTGGAATACAACTTCACATATGTGTAAGTATCTCCTACGCTATTAAATTACCGCCGCCGTGCAATATAATTGTTACGGTTTCACAGCACAAGCCCTCAAACACACATAATAACGATCAAAGTTGGAGGTGGCCTCCGGTACTTCATAAACATGTGTAGCAATTATTTCGTAACATAGCGGTGTAACCAAATAGCCATTTATCACTGAACTTTCCCCTGCTAACTGATGAATACTGTTTAAAATGCGCCTGCAGGATCATTATTCATTTGCGGAATTGGTCAATAAATTTATTTTACAGTCAACTAGAGAGGACATATGGTATGCACGGCGGCATAATGGGAAATCAAAACGGGTTGTCTAGGATTCCAGTACTCCCTAATATATAGTCCGTCTAGAAAGTACCCGGAAAACAAAAAACACAGCTATAATTTGACGGTATATATTTTTATTACTTGAATAATAAAATCACAACCAATAATTCATCTCATTTACTAATGCAATCTCCATTTAACTGTAAAGACTTAACCAAACGTTCAGGTAATCCCGAAACGAGGTCAACGCTATACTTTTGTGATAGTGGTCCAGGCTTGTAAAACTGACCGAATCAAATCTTCTTTATTTCGTGGTGCTGCTCGTTCTACTTCAATTTTCATTAGTCCTCATATGTTTTCGATGGGACTAAGATCTGGGGAAGCTGCTGGTCATGGAATTGTTGCCAAGTTTTGTTCTAGCATCCAAGCTTTAGTGTAGGGAGAAGTATGGCATCTTGCATTATCCTGTTGAAAACGCCACCCTTCGGAATATAAAGCACGAACCGTTTCACGAAGAAAGCCATTAAGAATTTCACAATACTTTGCACTATTAACGGTGCCATCAATTATACAGAGAGGTGTAGCAACACGCTGAGAGATTGCTCCCCAAACCATTATTTTTGTGGGAAATTTGGAAATTTGAACGGTAACATTTTCTCTTGATAGGATTTTTAAATGATTTGCACTCGAAATCGTTGGCAAAAATTTATTCTTCGTTGCTTTTGTAGAGATGTCATTGCAGGGATTTTTTTTTGTTTCCTTGATAAGTAACCTTGTTTTCTCAGTGAAATACGGACAGTTTCTGGACACACTCATATTTGACGTTGAATTTCAAATCTGTTAGCCAGTTTTCGAAACCCAAGGCGCGGGTTTTGTCGTCCTAAGGTCACTAAAGCGTTTAGATTGTTTCCGCTAATCTTACGCGGTCCTCCAGAAACTGGTCCATGGCTCATATCTCTCCTATTTTTTATCGTCTTTATTGTCTCATATACTGCATTTTTTCCGAGTTCAGTCAATTGCACTAATTTTTTAACGTTTTGAACACCTTTTCTACACAAATATTCCACCAACTTTCTTCTTTCTACTTGCGACATTATTTCACAAATATTCAGCCTGTTGATAATCAACAATATTTGACAGCTGGTGTTGTTATATAATTTTTGCCATGGCCTACAGTCGGCACAACCTACTTGATGCGTTACTTTTGTCTTAGGATGTAACAAAAAAGAAATATATTAAAATTAAGAAAAACAATAAATTCCGGATACTTTGTAGACGGACAATACATCGGGATTTTAGAGGGAATTAAGTGTAAATATGCGGTATCTTTTAGAATTATCTTGTTAAGTGCGCAGCTGAAAAGCACCCATCGTGTGATTATAAGTAATACGGCCAAAAACAACAACAACAATAACATTAACACTTAATATTTCGTTGTCAATGTTTATTATCTGTTAGTTGTGTTTAGTAATGCTTAATTAACGTTGAATTTTACGCTCTGAGCATAAATATAATGCGTCCATGTCAACCAGTTTTAATCAGATGTCTTTCAATATGTAATCAATACTTTCCACGATGCTGTAGCCATTATTAAGAAAACAAAAGAAATTATCATCAAATTATCAAATACATATTAATTTTTTTTTGTTTTTGTCTTCATTCCTTGTTAAAAGAGAAATATCATCTGCATATATATAATTACATAGATATTAGAAAGAAATTTCACTATGTCGTTGATATATAAGCTAAACAATATTGGCCTTAAAACGGATCCTTGCGGCACGCTCATTTTGACAGGTAGGATATGACATTTAAAGTCTTCAATTTTTTCTTCTGCCGAACTTAACGATATTGCCAAGTTAAACATCGACTAGTTTCACTATTTATTTAAAAAAATATTAAACCTTTTTCCAAAAGAAAAAAAAAACCCTAAATAATAACCTATTCTCGTTATAACGTTAAAATCCATTCAGTATTTTATTTTTTGCGACCGCCAAACTCTAAAGCGATTTTTTCCTTTCTCCAACCAGCGCTCGTAGGTTAGTAACAATGGTCCATTTCACCGACACGTTTCGAACTCGTCGACGAGAGCTTACTTCGATATAATCGATAGGCGTTTATTTTTTATATATAATACGCGTCAACGCCAACTGTTCTGCGTCATTTTTTAAAATTTATGGCATAGGAGGGGTTGTTTTTTGTGCGTATAGTGTGCAAAAAGAACAAAGTATAACATTTTGCAAGAAAAAAAAACTATGTAAAGATGATGTGTTTTATTATTAGAAAGTATATTATTTTTAGAGAAGACGCAGAAAATGTGCGAAACATTGATTTGTTAACCATATAATTATTTAAATTTCCGTTTTTATTTATTTTATATTATTTACATTATGTACATTTATATAGAAATGTCTTTATTATAGACAGCTCGAGCTCAAATATGTTGGTTGCACGTACAAGTATCAGGAAACAATTTAGATGCCTATCAGGGAAAAATACGGTAATCTTCGGGTTTTACTAAACATGTTTTCCTAGTCCCGTCTTATCTTAGTCGATAACCACGCAACCATCATTATCGACATCGTCGACGTAGGAAGCTACAAGAAAGTAATTTCTCTACATAAATATTTACGGTGCACAAAGCTCTCTACGTGGGAAAAAAAGCGAAACTCTGTTTTTCATTCATTTTTATCCTCCGTTCTCTTGTTACAGGATAATGGGCGCGAGGCTTTGGATCTCACGGCGTCCCCATTACGAGCCCCTCCCGCCCAACAGACGAGAAACAATCACCCCCCGCCGATGGTCATACAGGGGGATTTCCGGAAGGTAAGTCGATACTGTAGTTAACTAAATTATCGGTTAAGTTTTAAGTTAACGATGTTGCTAATACTGTTTAGAGAATAATCATTACCAAGTAATTTGATTATTTTAATCGTTTATCTTGTTTCTGTTGTTTTCTCAAGAAATTATTTTTATCTGTTGTTTTCTATGTTTTAAAAATATAAAATCTTCTTTTAACGAAAATTTCCGACAGTTTTTAACATGATGGTTTGGAGGAGGTCAAAAATTAAAGCCATTCAGGATTATTTTTTGTTTACTACTTTAGTTGCTATGGCGAAAATTATCTTCATCACACCGAACGGACTTGTGAGCAACCATTCTGCGTAGGTTTGGGGTTTTGGAGCTTTTGCGAGCCCATTCCAGATCCGCTATAAAATTGGATATGCGTCCAATCAGAAATTGCTTGGTCTGTCTGTGACTTGCAATCTTCTTCTAATGGTTTTGAAATTGCGTTCCTCTCCATTGTTTAGCAACTGCTTTAGCTACCCTGGGGGTGGAAAGATGTATTGTAGTAGTAAGTTTATTGAGGAGAAGAAAGCTACCCCTGAAATTTCTATAATTTTGGGTATAATCGACAATTAGCTAATTGGCCAGTTTCGATTGTCCAATCGATGGACAAGCCTCTCTCTATCGACATTTTTTGGAATATGATCTGAGCGCTATTAGAAAATGTCCCGTTGAAGGTTATTCAAAGAATGTGCTACACGCATGACGGCTCACTTTTCTTGAAGAGCAAAATTTTTTGGAAGACGATTTGGAAATAGGTGGATTAATCGCGGAGAACCTATACCTTGACCGGTTCTTTGAGGCTTTATGGAAAATGAAGAGTATACCGTGGAACTAAATAAACGTCACATATTTTTCCTATTTTTCAAAAAAAAAACTGTTAATTAGCAATCTTAACCACTTTACATATCTTTCCAAATTACCATAAACTACCGCAGTATCTTCCCTCAACACAATCTCATTAATATATGGAAACAAAATTGAGTTTCCCAAATTCATAATATGTTAGTCTTGCAATCCCTGTATCGTTGGAGGTTACGAGGTGGTTTCCTAACCTCCGAATTCGAGTTTTACGAGTCGAGGGAGCCACTCCAACGTGTATAGACGTTACGCATTTTCGCCTCATATGCAGGTGTTGTCGGTGCGAAGGAGTAAGTGGCCAGCTTTTATGATATTTAATGGAGTGACGAGATGTGGAAAGGCGCTGGAAAAATAAAGATCGTGAGAGAATAATGGACAGCGAACACGGTCTTAAGTGCATTATTATTTTTTTTTTACGAAAGTGAGCTGGATATATGGGAAGTGGATGAATGGCTGAATGAAGTGGGCATTAATGGTCTGGTCTGAATGGTTTATTTGTTAAGCTTGATTATGTATGCAAGATTATTGTTCGTGTAGGTGCACTCACCTACACGAACAATAATCTTGCATATATAAAGAAGAACAAAGAACCACTTTCTTTTAAGCAATTGTAGTGTGGTATCATGCTCTGATGGATGGTGGTAGTCTTTGGAAAGTTGTAAGAACAATTTTTTCTATTTTCTATTAGTTGTGAAAAGCCCAAAGGGAGCAGCTGGAGATGATTTGCTAACTGTATATATTGTATATCGGTTGAATTCCTTTTTTATATCAAACAAAACCCATCAAAGACTTAATAAACTTAATTAAAACACGCATACGTTAAAATTCAATCCATCACTTTAATCTTCCACCTACTAATTCGGCCTTTTTTGGCTTTTCTTCTTTCCGTTTTAGGTTTCGGGAATTAGTACGGAAATTTTCAAACAGATAGAAACGGTAGAGAATGACCACGACGCTACCACGGCCGCCGCTCTGGAGGTAAGCAAAAAAAGAATCCCGTCCAACCCGCACATTCTCACCCTATCTACATACATAAAACACACCGCCAAACACGAAACGCAGAAACAGAGATGAGCGAATCGTGAAAAAAAAAACAAGACGAATACTCAGATATAGCATTCAGCAGGTCCTACCGGCGAAAAGGGGAGGTATTTTCACCGGAAAAGGACAGACTCTCACTCGCGTTTTACGTTTTACTCCCACACAACTTTCGCGAACAACACGACTCGCCACTAATTAATGCAACTAGATGGAGAGAAGGCAAAACCTCCGCCGGCGGCGGATGGGATCTTTTTGAGGAGGGGTTTGGGAAGGTGCACGTTTATGTAACGGAGTGTGTAATACAAAGTAGGAGTTAAGAGGGTCTTCTGCGGATATGTATGTAGGCCTACGTATTTAATATGAATATTTTCGTGCGGAGGGAATAAAAGAATTTGAGAATTCTGCGTGTGGGTGGTAGGTATGTACATATATTGTTTCAAATTAAATTAGAGGTGACTGTAAGTTGTTTTTTAATTTAAAAAAATGAGTATCTTTATAATTTTGAATTGGATTAGGACACATTTAGTTTTATCTAGAAACTCATTTCAACTAAATTTTTTTTCTTTAATAATATTATATTACAGCCTGTAATATGCCGTACGAGTACGCGATCTAACGTCCAGCATAAGCAAAATTATAATAGTTGTTTCAACACTCCTCCTCAAAGATTACTCCAAGGCAATGAACAAAAAAAGAACCGCAAAATCCATTCAAAGTTCGTACCAATTACCTTGCTCCGTTGAAAATTCATTTATAATACCTACCCAAAACATCAACCACCGTCCGCAAGCGTATCCAGGTGAATTATTTTCAATTAAAAACCTATCGATTACCGGTCAAACAAGCATCGGCGCCGCCTCGTCAGCAACGTCGTTAATCCCGAAGCGTTTAATTAACAAAGGACCCGGAGTTGTACAGGTGACGGCCGCGCTCTATACGTCAAAACGTCATATCGGAAACTATTGAAGATTTGAATTATTTAAAAGCGACGGAAAGCGCTGTTCCTCTCCCTTTGCCCTTCTTTAATTAACCCTATTCCTGCGTCCATTGCGCTCGGCGAAAACGGGTAGCACGTTGACGGTGAAAAATTTCTACCCTCACCGGATAAGTTTAAATTGAACACCGGACTATTAATTATAAAAGGAGATAATGGTGGGGAGACAGATCCCGATAAGGTATCAAAGTGCTATCGCGGACGTAGAAGGATTAGGTGGATTTCGAGATCGCTGCATGTAACGTGGCTGCTTTATGGGCGCACAAACAGACATCGCTGGGAACGGATCGGATGCGGAAACTTTGTCGTAATTAAGAAAAGTTCGAGTTGAAGGCGTGATGTCGATAAGAGAACACCGTTAAGAACGGTTCTTATTCGGTTATTAGTGAACAGGATAATTAAAAAAATAGGATAAACATTACATAAACTTGCCGAAGTACGTGCTTTAAAAGTTATATTTGAATTAAAATTAAAACACTCGGGATAGTCGATGAACAATTAAGAATATGAAAATAAAAAAAAGAAGATCGAATGTTCAATGTGAATCGCACAAAGATAATTCGTCTGGATATTGCCTTATCGTTGAGATTAAGAATATTGAAATTGGTAATATAGGAATTGTTTAATCGTAATCGTCAAATTTTCTCGGGTCTTTTTTACATTTTTGCCGGAGGTAACAAACACTATTTTGAGTTCATAAACATGTTGATTACCTTTTGAACACGTTACAGTAACTGAATTATTCTTTCGGTTGAGTTTTGAATAAACTGTTCATCTAATTCAAATAAAAATTCATTTAAATTCGACATACTTGTTTTGAGCGTACCGATTATTTCAGAAAAATTCATCGGCAGGTGCTAGATGACCAGCGAATTAAGATTAGATAGTTAGCGGAGGCTATGGGCATTTTTCTATTGAAGCATCGAACCACTCTCTTCCGTGTTCAATTTCGAATCTCAAAAACGCGAAATAATGGGACAAAAATTAAAAGGAGATTCCGCAATACCAATATCTGCCATTTTTTTATTCGTCTTCGGGAGGCAACCCGGTAAGTTGCGAAAAAAATCCGAAATTGAATCATTTCTTAAAAGCATTCGGAATCGCGTACGAAATACGCGCGGCCGGATTGATTCCTCGTCGTTCGTGACAGTCACGGAACGACGGGACAAGACATTAAATCGCTGTCTCAGGATGATAAGGGAAGAGGCATTTCCATGTTGTACATCACGCGACGCGACGCGCCGAGAAGGATTGCAGCACTCGCTTATTATTTGTTGACAATGCCGAATGAGAAGCGATACATTCTCACATCTCTCGACTCTATGGGATTTCCCATTTCGAAGAACATTACGTTGAGTAACTGGGAGATTTTTTTTACAATTGAAATGCTTTTGCGGGGATTGATATGCAGGCTTAAACAAATGCAATAGCGTATCTCTTTCTAGGAAGTGTGTAATGCATGGTTTTGTTAAGCGTTAATAACAAAAAACGGAATGTTTCTTAGGCTGAACGTACAATGATTGGTTCATCGCAAAGGATATAATTTTATATCTATAATGGTGAATATTTTATACTTTATGTAATCTGTTAACATTATTTCGTAGTTAGAAACTCATCTAAATGGAGTTAAAACAACATTAACATTGTTACTTGGCGATAGAAATTTAATAGTGGGGGTAGGTGTAGGAATATAGTTTGTAGTTTCCATACAGCATTGGTGGACGCTGTGATTTAATGAGCATTTAAAGAGGTGATCAGAATAAAGTATCAAAATAGCAAGAAATAGATTGGGACAGCTGACCAATCAATACCAATGTAATTAATATGACAGGTAAGTGCTGAAATTATTCTCAGTGTATACGGATTTTGTTTTTAACAACGCATTTACACCTTTTACAGTTTGGATTCTTGCCTGGATTCTGGTGACCGTGCCGGCCACTGTAAAGTTTTAATCTTTTTCTCTTTAAACCATTCAGTAATGGTTTTTGCTTTACGAATTGGCGCATTATCTTGCTGAAAAACAAAATTGCGCCCGGCCCATTGGTTTCCAAAACGTAGAAGATTGTCACGCAATAAGTCTTGATACGTCACAGATGTCATTTTGTTCTTGCAAAACACTATCTCACTCTTATCGCGAAATCCAATCGCTGCCCATATCGTCACACGATCCACCCCCTAATTGTCTGGTCATTTTCACTTTTGGTTCCTTTCTCAGATCATGATAATAATGCGAGTACCCATCCGGTACGTCCAAATTAAAACGTTTCTCAGCGGAAAATATAACTTTTTCCCATCGTTTCTTCCAGGATACGTGTTCTTCGGCAAATCTTAACCTCGCTTCTTTGTGTTTCGCCGAAAGTGGCGGTTTTCTCAACATTTTCTTCCGCGATATTACCGGTGACGCCTTTAAAATCCTTTGAACATTACGCACGTGCGTTTGTACCCCCGCCTGTTCTGCAACAACTCTCGCAGACGCAGAAGAATTGGATACACACCGCAATATCATGCGTTTATCCCGCTCACTTACAGCTTTGGGTCGCCCCTGGCCTTTTGGTTTGCCGTAATTTTCCGGATCTTTTAGGAAATTTCTAACGGAATGATCGCTTCTTCGTAACCGACGAGCAATTTGCTTCTTACTAACACCATCCTGGTGCCAGGCTAGAACTTTACCCCTTTCTATCAAGGATAATTGTTTTTTTCTACCCATATTGCAAACACTTTATAAAATATAATTCCTCGTGGTGAAATGTGCACACTTTACGAGTATAACCGCTGCATATAAGGAGAAGTATCAAATTAAAACATTTTTGCTTATATTAATGTAATAAATGCACAGGGGCTAAATTTTCGTCGCATTTAAAATTCCTATTTTGATCTGGGAAAATATCAATTACCCCTCGTAAAGCAATAAATACCCAGAAATATCTATAAATGGACTATTTACATAACAAGTATTAATAATAGTAGTGTAATATTGATCGTGTAAAGTTAACATTAAATTATATGCATTTTGTTAAAGAATAATGACGACTTCCCTTTATTATCTAGTTCTTTTTTGATTTAGCTAGACATTAACATTCCGTAAGCAAATATATTTACAATTACGTAAATCTAGTTACCAGGATAACAATGGAAACCACTAATGCATGTTATTCCAATTCTCCCTTTAGCGATATTAAGAACTGTATGTATCAGACATTAGCCCTTTTCAATTTTCAAATCTGACATTCTCGTACGTTAACGCGTATTTCGACTTTATTACGGTATTTACACGGTGTTTATTACCTCATAATACGTTTTCCTAACATTTAACAGGGGCGATTTAAGAACCTCACCCACCCCGCTCTCTGCCGAGCGGTTAAATAGTCTATTTTGGCGTATCGAGTCGTTCCGCTTCGCATTCTTGTACCGAAGGTTAATTAATTTAATAATTCTACTATACACGAACATGCTAAAGAGTATTTGTTCACGGCATATAACCGCTACAGCGCTTTAGCGTAGGTATGTACTGATAATCGTACAAACGACATGTAAACATAAACGCCTTGATTTTAACCTGCGATGCATGCTACACACAACGTAGATATTCGTTCACCCTTAAATTGTAGTCCCGTTTAATTTCAATAATGGTATTCAACTCATTATCGCTAAAAATCTAATGCAGATGCATTGGCATTTGTGTAAAATAATGTTATCAATCCTGATAACATTAACATTAATTAAAGCAGAGTAATTAGTTTCCGGTCAAGTGAAATCTGTAATGTAGGTGGATGTCTTGCTGTTATAATAACGCATTTAATTTGTCCTATTTTCTACTTTATCTATTATCTCTTCCATTTTGGATTATAAACTACAATACATCAAAAACAATTTTATTGCGCTAATTTTATTACGAATGTAACTACCGATATTATCACGGAAAAAAAACAAGTCGTCGCACGCTCTGTGACACTTACACGTGCCACACACTTATCGGTAGACTAATGACGAAATAATGTCGGTCCTTAATCACGTCGAAATTGATCGGTAGCGAGGTGTAGATGGTTGTACGCAGTAATATATTTACAACAACATTCCTGCCAGTTGTAGTTGTAATATTAATAACCACGTAATTCAAGTTAACATCCGGCGTACACCATGTCCGCATCGGTCGGTTAGATCTGCTTCATTTCATAGCGATTATTACGTAATAAAGTCTGTATTATAATCATTATATTGGACGACGATTATTATCTTGGTCTGGTCGAATAAATGCGCGCGTACATTCACCCGTGTATGTGTGTGTTTGTATTTCTGTGCATGATCGCAGGAGTTGTTGTACCCATTATCGTGCGGTCTGAGCCAAATCCTGGAAATTAATTGCGCCCCCTCACCGTTTTGTTTAACGCCGCCCGAATCGAATTCTAAATTTAATTAATATGCATATTGGCGGTCGATTATTCGAAGGGGAGGATTAGAGAGGTGACTGCATTTACCAAAGAGTATTATTAAGTGGGAGATGGTGTCGAGTTTTAAGCTTCTGTAATATTGGGAGGTGTATCGGATAAGATAGAATTCGATTTTCATATTCAATATTTTTGTTCCAAAATGAATATTTTTGTTTTTAAGAAGCCAGTGAATCTCTATATGGAGAGCGAAGGTCGTCAAAAGAAAGAGGGTCCAGCTATTAAAAAAAAAACAGCAAACCGACCTTAAGGCTTACTATCCTCGATCAAAGACAAAAACAGATAAAGTTTCAAAACAAAAGTATATTAGCAGTAAATAGGAGTAAGCAACAACAAAAATAATAATTGTATATCGATAATATTTGATTTATGATAAAAAAAAATGGTAATTCGGCAGATTGATCAAGATGGGCCTCGCCATATATCGAAAGTTAAGCAGGTTGGAAATCAGCTTGGTTTCCTGGCGTTCAAGTGCTGAGGTTGTGCAAAGGATAGATATAGCCCGCAAGCAAAAGAAAAAAGTTAATAAGATTGTAAATTTAAATATTTCAAATAAGAACTAGATTTCTTAAATCCAGAAAATTGGTGGCCAGATTCGTAAACAATTGAAATTAAAATTTAAGCAAAACAATAACATTGAAAATGTAAATAGATAAATGAATTTAGAATTGAAAAACTCTATTAAGTGAAATTACACTTAGCAAAAGACTAGCGTGAAGTGAACTAATCAAGGAGAAAAATATATAAATTGTAATGTAAATAATCTAAAGGCAAATACATTATAATAATTATTGATGGAAATATTAGTAAAACAGGATCACTAGAAAGTATAAACTATTCACGATTTCATTTGATACTTTGTTATATAACGTTGTGCGGATGTTTATGTTTTTTTTTAGTAACTTTTTAGCAAGAAACTAGCGACGGCTAAAGAAAATCTCGACCTGGAACTTACAATACTCCAACGTCAAGTAGTGCCTTGATTACATTTGTTCTAATCTCCCTCAAGACATGCAGTGTTTTGTTGGCCATAATGGATTGTCAGATCATTCTGCGTTCCATTTATATGTTACCTTAACTAATGTATTGAAAGTCCGTACCGATAGAATCTATAAATGGTTTGAATCATATCTTTCAAGCAAGGAGTAGATCGTCGACATACAAAAAGATACGATCCAATAAGCTTCTATTGGAACTAGATGTACCACAAGACTCAGTAATTGCCTTCTTACCTAAAAAAAAATATATAATGCTAAGATAGCTTAGCTTTCTCATGGTGTTGATGGAATAATTCACGTCAAACGCAACAAAAGGAGAGAAAAAAATTAACTAATACACGGACATGTTTCTGCCTACCCGGCGTCATCAGCGTGGTTTCGAGAGTATTTTTTTATCTCTACCTTCTATTGCTGTTGCCTCTCCTTTTGTTGCGTTTGCCGTGAATTATTCCATCAATACCATGAGGAAGCTAAGCTATCTTAGTATTATATTTTTTGGTTATTGTTTCTAGGCATTTTCTGGTGTGTTCTGCCTTCCTACCTATCTAATTTTTCAATACACCCTAGCGCTATTGCTATTTAGGCTTGGGATACTGCAGCGCTTTGAATTAGGCTTAGTGATTTAGATATTTTTGGTCTTATCGCAAAAATTCCGACTCCAGTCTTTGTCTTTGAGTCGTCTGTGTACCATGCGGCTTTAATAGGCAGACCTTTCTTCTATTCTTATCTATCTTGTACAACCGTTTTATGCTTCTCATCGAAGCTGTATTTGGGGCTGATGATTTCACTGGACCTGCTTGTTATCGGCTTATATATATATTTTACTTTTGAGTCTTAATACACCCTCTTTATTCTTAAGGATTTTTCTCCAATAACATTTCTTCTACATTAATGACAATTCTATCGTTTCATTCTTATTTTTTCGTAAAATTGCTCCCGACTGGTATTTTTCGAAGATTTTATTTAAGAGAACTTCACGTAGTTAAAGTTGTTTTAAGAAACGTCGCCTTTGTAAGTTACCAAGATCTATTTTTGAACGGCAAATGTTATCGTTGGTGATGAGAATTACGAAAGCTGCAAAAACAAAAGCCGGTACCCTATCCCTACCTACTCATTATAGTATTTCAAGTACGCGGAACACTTCAAAGCTGTTTGTAATCAGCCACTATGCGGCAACTGTTTCGACAAGTTATCTACTTACCGCCCTGGGCTATTCGTAAGTTCGGTAGAATGAAGGAGGCGGTATGGCACTGCCCCAAGTTCCTAAAGTTTAAGTCCTATTTACTTTTAAGTTGGCGGTGGTGTGTTCGCAAGCGAATACTTGGCGCGACTAGTTTGACTAACTAAATATAAAGTAAGCGCCACGACGCTGACGAATTGCAGCAGATAAATAAGTAGCTAATTGTAGTAAAGCTGATGCTAACACAAGATATCAAAGTTGATGATGAAATGAATTTAAACATTTGTGCTGGAGGGTGTTATCCAGAGTAATGTGTTGCTTTTGTAGATTAAAATGAGATGAAAGGAAGTATAAAATTTTATATTATTTTCGAATATATGAACCATGAAGTAGATGAAGGTGTACCCTTATGGTACTAGTGTCTTGAGAAAGAAGAAGATGGAGAAATTGTTTTTTCAACATTTCCTCATGCATACTCTTTCATATATTGATCGGTGAAGTTCCTTGTATCTTATGACGGATATCTAGCCTCTCTGACCTTGTATATCATCACCGATTTTGCAATCTGGTTCGTAGTGACTTTTTATAAACGATTTATGTTTAATTTGTAAGAATAATTGAAAACAAATCTTAAGAGGTGCCTCGCGAAATAGGTGCAAACGTTCATGACTCTCCCAATTACGCTAATCAACCCAATTCGTGGCAAATCCATTTGCACGACAAGTGTTACGTGTAATATGGGATTAAACACTTACGAACGTTTTGATCCGTGTCCCCTTCGCCCCTTTCTCCCTTCCTCCATCCCACGCCAAATCTAATCAAATTACGTAAACGCGATGACTTGTTACAGCACGTGGAACGACGTGGCGAGATGATCGTTCGAATACTCGACGCCCGCCACTTGGGCCGGTCGGCTAGCGAAGTGGCGAAACGCTTCACCGCCATGCAGGACGCCAAGCACACCGTGCAGTTCGTCGAGATCGTCAAGCGGCCGGGCCAAACGCTCGGCCTCTACATCAGAGAGGGTAACGGCATCGACAGGAGCGACGGCGTCTTTATCTCGAGGATCGCGCTCGAATCTGCGGTCTACAACAGCGGATGCTTGAAGGTGAGCTCTCGTCGAGGATAAAGAGTAGGAGGCAGATTGATTAATAGATTTGTGGTATTCTGTCAATATTTGAGAGTGAATTGTAGGAGATGAAGATGGAACTGACGGCACAGGTTCTGAATTGCTATGTTTGGGTAAATCTTAGATCTTAACATGACTAGGTGGTATACTGGTGTTGATTTAATAAAATTCTTGTAACATTAACAGGTTGTCTCGTTTGTATACGGCGATAATCAGTGGTTGAACCATTTTTGTTAATACCAACAAAAAGAAAAGATTAATGGAAACGAATAGGTTGGTTGAATGAAATACCAGTGATTGTTATCTATGGTGCGGTTGTGAATTGCTTTCCTGATTTCATTGATGACGCAAACAAGTTGTTGTATACCATTCAGCATTAACTGCTCTTCGATCTTCCGAAGCAATGCTTACGATGTGCTCAGTGCCACAAAAGAAACAAGCAATCATTTGAAACAATAACGTAGGCTTGTTCCACTAAACATGGTTCGGCTCTGAACTGTGTTATGGTAGTTAATCGAAATCTCGACGTTTCGCCCGCAATCATGTGGGGCTTCTTCAGGTGAAAGAAAGGTGGTAGCCCACAGTTAGCACGGTAACTGCAGGTGTAACCACGCCAGAGGCGAAACTAACTGAGTGGTAACTCAGCATGTGACCAAGCCGGAGGCGAAATTCAATTATGAATTTCTTTAGCTGAAGAAACTCGTAGTTGAAATCCCCAAAATGTTGAGTTTTCGATTAATTACCCTGACAGGGTCCAAACCCGAAACACGTTGAGTTTTTAAGTGATTCTGGCCGCGGAAGCCTACGTTATTATTTCAAATGATTGCTTGTTACTTTTGTTGTCGAAGAACAGTTAATGGTGAATGGTATGTAACAATTTGTTTGCGTCAAATATGAAATCAGCAAAAGCAATTAATCAATCAATTAATCAAAAGTGGTTATCGTACAATACGCTTAGACATACAAATTAGTGCATAATTTAAATTGCAGAGGAAGGATCTCAAAGGCTACTACTCTGACAAATTAAAGTCTGGACAAAATAGTAACCTACGATATCAAAAGTTTTAATTAACGTCCAATTCAAAAGTTTCATTACAATTCAGACGTTCAGAGGATGACGTTATTCTAGGTTGTTGAATAGCTTAATTTTGACAGAATTAGCTAAAATTTAATGTTCATAGTATATCTGCATATTTCGAAATCCCTGCGAACTACACTCCGGCCTTTTCAACGACGTAGAGTGGCCCGCCTTTGGTTTCCGTATTAATAATTTAATTCCAGAGCGCATAGAACTTAACTAACATCAAGCGCATTCTATCCGTTCGTTAACATCTCATTCGCACGATTCCATTTCCGTTCTCTCGTACAATGAAGATTCGTTGCTGTTGCCGGGACTAATCTGACGTCGCCTACCCGGGCAGAAGTCAAAGAACACGAAATAATTATCATTATAATAATACATACCAAAAGCTTAATTGCCCTAATCGCTGATTCGGCAACACTCAAAGGACGAAATCTCTTAATCCTATTGTGCTCGCTCGCGAATTCAACCGCTCTCGAGCTCCTGTATCTTTTGCTCTGCTTTCGACGCGTATATGTACGCGTCTGTATGCCTTCTATTCCGGTACGCAGTGGCGTACATAACGTAATACGTATTCCGCTTAGCCGGGCGAAGGAATAATCCGGCATTTACCGACAATGCGCTAATAGGAAGCCGGGGCCGCACTTCAGGAAATTGCCACGTTGTGCTGTCTATAATAGATTGATTAAAAATTAATCGGCGTTAGGGCGGAGATGTTGTATGGAGCGGAAGTTGAAGGATGGACCAAAATGCGCTTGCAACTTACGATAATGTTATTTTTAATGAAAATTGTAGACAAATGATTGCTGAAAACATTTTTTTACGAGATCGAGAGAACATAGACTTCTTCTCTTAAACTCACTCAATATTACATTTTTTTTTCGAAAATTAAAAATGCTTAACGTACTAAATTTTACTAAAATAAAATAAAGAAATATCACTTTCTAGGGTGTAATATACAGACAATTACCGCTGTAATAAACAAAACATACGCACCAAACGTAATGGGCGTCATATTTCCTCGACACCCTTTTCCTTATTCCATAAAATAACCTTTTCTTCTTTCACCACCATTCATTTAATATAATGATTTTGGTGACGTCTACGTGATTAAGAACGCTATTTTACCTCGCCTCCTCGCTTTCACTTCGACGCGATCATTTTTTAAAGGGGGCCGTCGCGAGGCGGCTCTGCCGGAGAATGCGGACATTTTGCAGAACGCAAAAATGAAAATAGCGAAACAATGAAACAAAAGAAGGTCCCGTTTAAGACGAATGAATGCCGGGTTGGAGAAACAATAAGAAAGCGCATCCAACGATATCTCCGCTTTCGTCTTTCTTTCCTTTCCGTTTTTTTTTTCATTTCGCTTTTTCGCTAAGTAAGAAAGTCCATTCTTCGGAAATAATTAATGATAGACCTATTCATATCATTCGGAATTAAAACCTCTTAATTACTTATTTCGACTTAATATCGAAAAATGGAAGCAAATGTTAATGGTATTATTCGGCTATGGGCGATTTGAATTACATTGTTCTGTACGGTTTCGGTTCTTTTGTGTGGAAATGGAATAAAAGTATGAATTTTAAGGAGAACATCAATAAGTTTTCTATTGTTGTAAAGGTAAAAGAAAATTCTTTTACGTTGTTCGAAAAAACACCGTATTTTGGAGAAAAAATTAATAAGTGTTGCACTACTTTATTGCAACGCAACCTCAATTTTGTTCTTTTCCCTATTTTCTTATTCGTAATTTTACATTATTATTATGATAATATTGGAGATGTTTTTGGACAATTTTTCCAATTTCTTAGCCATATATTTACTACAAAATTGAAAGGATCGGATTTTCCATAGAAACAAGGAAACAAAACTCTCTGAGACACCTTCTATATTAAATTCCAAACATTGCAAATGTCACAGTTTCTTGTGGGATGCTCCTTTGACTATGCAATTTTCTATCCTCTTACACTACATTTCGTTTCACTCATTTCTTTTGTTTCAAAGATTTCGACCCAAACTTCTCAACGCTAATATTCGAACCCTCATGACGCCATATAGTTACGTATGTACAATACATCCCTATGCCACTTGAACATGCTAAGATATGTGTACAAGTTTGATACACGCCCGCCTAAACTTATTATTACGTATACGGACGGCATTTTGAAACCGGCACGGAGCCACTCCGAATACACACGTCGGCGTCGCGAACACGGAGCGCTTCCGGCGCTAAGCGAAGAATGCGGTTTTGCCATCCGCCCCAAACAAACAGGCAGCAGAATCCAGCTTCGAGCGATGTTCTTCCAATCTACGACACGCTATTACAGAAGAAATTTGTCTTCTATGCTTCCATATAATAACAGGCGCCTCTATACATAAGAATGAGAAGCACGACGACATTGCAGGGGTCGGGCAAGGACGACAAAGTATGTGTGCACGTTCAAGAAGGGAAAGGTTCGATATTACTTTCTTTTTAACGGTTTTATGAGGAATTCGTGGGTTATAATTTGAATATGTGGACATAAGAGGAAGGAAAATTTGATAAAACACTGCGATATTGCGTTACTTTGTTTCATCTAATTGGTTTACTGCGTTTACCTTGTAAACTTTTTAATAAAACTTATACTTAAGGATATTCAAATAAAACTACTCTAGAAGACAATCAGAAGATTTATGCCGGTGGCTGAATTGTCTGCCTTCGTTATTGTTTGGCATTAATAAATTTCCATTAATTCTATTTATTGGAATATTTACGATGCCTACTTTTTGTGTTGAAAGCAGTTTGTAAGAAAACAAACTAAACAACAGCAAAACATCTATTGTACGAAATAGCTTCCCACATGTGCCTTCGCTTTGTTATCCTGTTTCTTAAAGCAAATTTAATGTTATTGTTTTTTTTTCTTCCTTGAATTCTCTTTCCTCCTTTCGCTTAGTGTACTAATATAATCTAATGGAGGACGTAAATATTCTACAACTTCCTAACTTTATTATTCACGGCCTTAGCCGGCCTAAAGAGAAGCCGCGCGGTATCAGTATACGTTCGACAGCCCGAAATGATTACCCCATTAACTTTTTCTCGACCGCACACGCGAAGGACCGCCGCGACGCTTGACGTCGTCATTATTTTAAAGTCGAAATTTCTTCGTCGCAGGTTCGGCTATTCTGGGATTTTATGCGACGCTCGTAAAGCGATCAAATTCGTCAAACGATCCGTAACCTTCTTATCGATGGTGCTATTGACAGCCAAGAACCTTTCTTCCACCCATTTTCTTCGTGTCTTCTCTAACTTTGGTTTTCTCGCGCCCTAACGAAAATTTCATGCGAACGAATTTTAATTCTAGGTAGGAGACGAAATTTTGGCGGTAAATCTGGTTGACGTGACCAGAATGAGCTTGGACGACGTCGTTATCATCATGTCGATCCCACGAAGGCTGGTGCTGGCGACGCGTCAGCGGAAAGGCAGCAAGGGCGGGCAGGGTTCGCCAAGCGTTCAGCCGAGAGCGGAGCACAAGCCACCGCCTGTGGTCGTCATCAAGAGGGAACTGAGGGAGGATGAAACGGACGAAGGGGATCTGGGACAGTCGAGGTAAGTTTTTGATGGGGAAAATTGAGTTGAAAATAGTTAAGACGATTATAAATAATAATCTAGGCTATGGCACCTTAAAAATTCAAAAAATTGCCTACCATAAATGAGCACGTACACAACAGATTTTTGGTTGTAATTTGGTTAATTTAAAACAACATACCAAACCAACCTACCTCAACAATAGATCCGCAGATTCTTAAGAAACTATCTGGTGCTACGTAGTATTGAGGAGGGACTCTAGCTAACATATTGCGGAAGTATTGGGCATAGGCAAACAGCCTGTCTATTTATTACAATATAAGCGATAGCATCAATGGGCAGATAGCAATTGGTACAATTAAACTAAGAAATATCCTCCTGTGAGTTTGAAAATTATGTATGAAGTCGACGATAAGAATATCGCTGAACGTATGTAACACATAAATTTCGAACGTCCAAAAGGTAAACTACGTATAGAGGTCAAGCAGACCATTCCGAACGATTTCCACCCCGAAATACTTAATTGCGCCGCACTCGCACGGTGATACGAAATAAAAATAAAATCTTTTCGTTCCAGTAAAGACTCGATGAGGCAACGACACACCGGGGACGGCCGCGAGACCAGCGAGTCGAGATCGAGGCTGGGTCTCGGATTGTCCGGCATGGATTCGAGGGGATCAGGCCAGGACAGTAATGGCCTCGATCTCTATTACAACTCGAGACCGCCCGATTCGGGCAGCACTTGGGGTTATCAGCCGCCCCCGCCCGTCATCACCGAGCAGCCGAAGAGCAGCATGCAGCACTTTCAACCGTACGAGCGCAGTTATCCAAATACCCTTGAGAGTCTCGCTGAAAAGGTACATTCGTTCGGGTTGCCGAGCAGGAGGATGTCAGCCGGAGGCCAACCTCTACCGAATCGGTAAAGAGAACACATGTCTGTTTCCTCTTTTTCCTTTACGTTGTAAAATATATTCGGTTTTTGTTATTATGTGGGGTACAATAAATAAAATAAAATTTTAGAACAATTCATTGTATTGTAACAATGTAAACGCCATGCAAATTTTGTATGCTGTCTGTTCTCGTCATTGGTAAAATTGTCATCAAATGGACCATTTTAATCACTCAAGTAACACCTTTATAAATTATAGTCCCTTTTAATTATTTTATTTTTGTCTATATTTGTATAAAATTATCCTTTTTGAATCTATAAAATGGTTGCCAAGATATTTCGACTCTCTTTCATTGTTTGTTTCTTTTAGGTTTTCCCCTTCATTTGTAAACAAAAAAAGCTCAAGCTGGTTCATCCTTTTCCAATTTTCGAGTGTTAAAAATATATCTCTTGTATGTGAAATATTGTTAATTCTACAATCTTATCTCTTTATTAGCTAACACTGGTAACTGCCGCAACCCAAACACTATAATGGCCTTCCTATTTATTTGTAGACACCGCAAAGTAGAGATGCTGTTCTTCCGATCTTCAGCCTTTTTGTTGTCGCGGTCTTTGATGTTTCTTCAGTCCCTACTATTTCGTATATTTCCACGCTCATCTCTTACCCCAGATCTCTTGGGTTTCGCCGATTAAGCAACGAGGAATCAATTTGCAGTATCAGATGCGTACACATGTTGTACATACGTGTGCCCGTATTTGCTTTCGATTCTTTTTTCCCCTTGTCGTATGCGGTTCCGTCTCTGCGTTCCAGCTTTTTTCCGCTGGAAAAACGTATTTGGATTGAGATATTTTCTTTTAACCCCTATGCATACGTGTAACATGGGAAATATGTTCGCGTAAAGCGAATTACCTTTCTTTTTGTTGTTCGCCGTCCTTTATAAGCTGATGGCGTTTTCGATACACGCTACAAAGGGGAAATTTTGAAAATATAAAGCGATTTTACCCTGATATCTGTTATTCAATCTAGAAAATTGCTTGTTTTTTTTTCTGTTTTCAAATCCGTTGCGCAATCCTTATTGAGTTAAAAATTCTCTGAGACCTAAAGAGCATTTTTTTATTGAAATAAATCGGTGAACAATAACGGTGAGAAATTGCATAGGCGAGTTTGAGTTGTAAATAAATATTCCAAAATACTACGTAATTGAACAATGCAGTAGAGATGACCTTTGTCGTTTTCAAATAAAGACAAAATTGTTAAATTAATAAATTTAGCCGATATTTATAATAATAGTGATCATTTGGAAAGGTTTGTTATGAAAATGTTAGAAATTTCCTCGACTTCTCGAAGTTTGTATCGAAATAATCAGGGAAGGAATAGAAGTTTGAAAAGTTAGTCTATATTATGGCTTTCTAAGTAGATGATTTTGTGATTTACTGCAGAATTACTAAGAAAAACCACTTGTTAATCAATAGAAAGAGCACATCCTTGCGGTAAAGATTATTTTCGGCAGTAACTGGTTCTCTAACATTCGTAACCATTCTGGAATTAGTACAAATCTTTCCGTTTTTAATTCTGCCTTTTAGACTCTCATCGCAACAGAGTCCCTCATCGCACTACTACGTACAGCACACTGGTACAGGTTCGCGGCGCATCATGCCCCGTTCTGGCTCCGATCAGCATCTTCCACACACCGAGTACTCCGACTATACGAGCATAACCCCAGCGGGAAGGCACAGCCTTCTCAGATCTAGTCTTAAGTCCGGTTCGACGCTAAGCAGGTACAACCAGCGGTACGTGGACCAGCCCTCCATGGCCGGTGCGCTCGGCCAGCCGAAATACGGTCCACCGCCCACCTCCAGCCAGTACGCCACGGCAGCCGGGACGCTTACGCGACGTGCTCGCGGCAGCCTGGACTACTCAAGCGATACCGAAGCTACCGTAGCACCTAGAAGTAGTTATTATTATTATAGGTAAGTTAAGGGTTTATGTATGAAATGCTTTGTTTTGATCAATGGAAGATTTTAAATACGTTAGTTCTTCGTTAAGGAATACTATTTTGTTGCAAACTTTACAGAACATTCTATAAAAAACAAGAAATATTTTTTCCCAGAAAATATATTTTCAAGGAACTTCGTCATCTTTTTTCCCGTCGAAACCTTTAATGCTTCTTCTGGTATTGTTCTAATTGACCCTGTATATTGTGAAGATTTATGTTGCACGGACAATTATTTACGCTGCTCCAAAAAGTATTTTCTGTGAAGTATTACCTACGTCCTTACCACGAAGTACTAAATTTAAACTTGTCGTAAACAGTGATGTCTGTGCTACAATCAGGAAGCAAGTCGAAATATAGAAGATCAATACCATTATTTCGAATCTTAAATTAAGAAATAAATTTAATTCCTTTAATGCATTGAAGATAAATAAATAAGTTATTATTCAGTAAAAATATATGAATATTTAAAATTTGAAATAATCCCGTCGAATAAGACCATATGGAACGTTAGTTAACAATCTTTCCAGCGTATCTAGATATATTTGATAAAAGCCTAAATATTTTTGTTAGATTTTCGTAAATTTTAGTTTTGACGATATCTAATGAAACTCCTAAACCTTCCATGAGAAGCTACGGCTTCTCTAAAATTATTCATGACGAAAACGTCGAAAAATCCAGCAATTCCATATATTCTTGCTTGACGGTAATTTGCTACGAACCCGCTGCTAGAAAATAGATGTAGGATTCGCGAAATATGACAATCATATATTCTGTCCGCAGTAGAAACCAAAGCGCGATCCCTCATAGCACAATTCCCACGTTAGGCCGGAATAATTCGCTGACATCGACCGACATTAGCACAAAATTCAATTCGTTGCCGAGAGACACGAGAGCGACGACCAGGTGAGTCCCGACGAAGCGCCTTTCCTCTCCTTATCCCCTTTTACCTCGGCCGCCGATACAAGCCACCTTACCAGCGAACGTTCTGACAATAACCATACCCTGTTCCCCTCCGCCCTACGTCTTCACCCTTATTTTGTTTCGCTTTCAGATTGAGCATGAATAAAAGATTCGGCGACCGTACCGTCAGCCTGCTGCAGGACGAAACAGATGGCGCCCTCTCAGCGCCGGAAATGCCCTCGCTCAGGCACAGAGGTATCTAATCACGAGATGCATACATACACCTACTTGTTGAAACAGAACGATCTGTTTTTCCTTGACTTGACGTCACCACGATTTTGATTTTAATACACACATTATACTGAACACGAAAGCATCGATCTTACCGCCTTTTTACAACTTATCTTTGTATGTTGATGTTGTATCAACTTACACGAGTTATATTTACTAATATAGTGTATATAATACGATCTATGTGTATCACCTCATTCTACACCGCCATCTTATTACATCACATCTCTGTGTAGCACCTGTATGTTCTTTTTTTTCCTTATCTTTTTTTCGGTTGTAAGACAGCTTTCTTTTCTTTTTGCAGCCTAATGCAAATTTTTCTTCAATTTGCTCCTTATATGAGTAATATCGAATGATCTGTTTTTTTGGAATAATACTTTAAAAATAAATCAATATTATGAATGGCAGCGATGAGAAGAAAAACTTCGAAAAACTAGCAAAAATTTCCCAAATACTGGGTAGTCTGAAAAGTTCTCAGCCTAACACAGAAACGAGTATTTTTTTATCAAATTTGGTTTTATTGGTCAATATTGTCTCCCTGTAAATTTATACACTTTTCCAGTGAAGCGCCCATTCCTTTAATCCGTCCAAATTGGCCTTTTGTTGCAAGAGTGCAAAGAAAAGTCGTCGGTGTTTACCGCCATTAACGTTTGCCAAAATATTTCAGAATTGTTTCTTAATTGTCTTACAATTAATTTTAGAAGTAATTTCATTACCTACTAGAGCAAAGCCCAGAGAAAGCATTGATTCAGACTTGCCAAAGCAGTAAAGTGAATGCGTTCAGTAAGGATCTCAGTAGATCGTTCTCCTCTAAAATATCACTCACACTGGTTAAAAGATGCTCATCTCTGAAAAAAAAATATAGAGGTGAACCTTCGATTAAATGACCTCAACGTATATTTATCTAATTGACGCTATCAAAAAGAAAACAATATCATTCGATATTCCATTGTTGATTTGTTTCCGTTATCCACGCTTTGGAAATCTATTTTTTCATATTCTTAGCCATTTTTCGGTTAGTTTCCTTTTTACTTTTATGGTTTGTTAACTCCGGCAAACGATTTTTTTCGCTTTTTTCACTTGCATTGTATTTCTCCATTTTCTTTTCGTTGTTCCGAAGGGCGCGTACCTTCGTCACCTAGTGTATTCACTTCAGATGAATATAGGCAGTGGCTAAGCCGAACGCCGTCCACGTCGGCCATTTACGAACAGATTAGGGCCTCCAGGGACGTGCTCAATCAGCAAAGGGCGGCCAGGTTCACGTACAGCGCGGAGAATATCCATGCGGCGCTCAAAGACGTAAGTTTATAGCTTCAATATGGTACGGATAGGTTAATTAGACGGTGAACTAAATGATTAAAAAAGAAAGTGTTACGACCTCGAAGTACCGTAACTTTTTGAAGGGTTTCTTGTAAAGTTACTATAGACTTTTCAAACCTTTTAAAAGGATTCAAGAAGTTATTTTAAAAACATCGACAAAAGTGTTGCCTATCAACAATATCTTTTCTTCATTGGACCGAGATATTCTTTTCGATATTACAACATCACTTCGAATTATCGCCATTTAATTGCTTTGTATGTTATTTCTGCATATTCAAAGAATTACCAAAGAACTTGGAGTGATAGAGGCATTTAGCTGCGTTTAAAAAGGAAGCCAACATAAAACCAAAATATTTACAACCAATTCTATAAGAATGCGGTAAAACAGGATTGAATTTTGAACAAACACTAGTTGATCAAAAAATATAATGCTAAGATAGCTTAGCTTCCTCATGGTATTGATGGAATAATTCACGGCAAACGCAACAAAAGGAGAGGCAACAGTGATAGAAGGTAGAGATAAAAAAATACTCTCGGAACCACGCTGATGACGCTGGGTAGGCAGAAACATGTCCGTGTGTTAGTGGTTTTTTTTCTTTCCTTTTGTTGCGTTTGCCGTGAATTATTCCATCAATACCATGAGGAAGCTAAGCTATCTTAGGATTATATTTTTTGGTTATTGTTTCTAGGCGTTTTCTGATGTTTTCTGTTTAAACATTAGTTGATGTTTGTTTTTGGTAATACATTAGTATTGAACTGAGTTTCTTCCAAAGCTGAAGTTTTTCTACAAAAATATAGGGTTTTTGTATTTTCATTATATTAGTTTTGGGAAAGGCAGAACTGCTAATTTTATCACCAATTAACTTAATGAACAGCATTATAATTATGTGATGTGCTAGATAAAAATAAAGACAATTACAACAGTTTAAAAGAAAGATTTGTAAAAGGACAAATCAACAATTAGGAAAGGATAATTTTGCAAATGCTAAAGCTTTTTTTATTGCAATTACGAACAACTCTGTCCTATTGGCGTGCGTAATGAAAGAACCTTTTGCAATTTATATCTGCATTATATGGCCAGTAGGAAAAAGAATATAAGTTAGATATTTAACTTTTCAGGCAGCATTTTTTTATGAAATAGATAAAGAATTTACAATCTTATAATTTTTGATATCTACAACAAACAATCTAAATATTTATCATAAGTTGGTAAGGTGTTATTAGCTTCACAATCATTATTTGACTATGCTACTATTCTAGACGGAAGGCAGTTATTACAGCTCGTATGGAAGACCAGGCACCACGTCGACATTAGATAGGCATTTCACGAGATCCCAACAGCAGACCCCATCTCGTTCGTTATCATCACAACACATCACCTCGTCAACATCAGGTAGTAGCAAAACACAAGAGCACCTTTCACACACCAAATAGTAACAACCAACAAATAGAAATAGTATTTATTGTCTGATTATATGTGATACCCCTTCACTATTTATCTTGCCCTTCTTTTGATCGTTGAATACAAGACATACATTCTATATGTGTATTTCTTTTTATTTACGTACAAATTAATGACGGCGATATGATGATATGACCTCTGATACCTATTTAGACAGTATTTTGTTTATCGATCGTACGCTTCTCGCTGATGTTTGGCCTTTGTGAACACCGCTTTTTGATATGTCTGAGATCCGAATGTTTTCTTTCCGCACTGTCTCATCATTCCTCATCATCTTTCATCCGATTATTCGATCGTTCGATCTTTACAAATATCGTAAACTACATAACACAATACCCAAGTAACTTTTACTTGCTGTTCGTCGTGTAATATTGGGTTTGATCAATTTTAATCGTCTGTATCGTTCTGTTAAGCACTAGCGGCGACACGGTCGCCATCTATGCGTCGCATGCGCCAACTGCTAGACCTGGATTCTGTTCGAGCAGGCGCTCCAAGTCCGGTTCCTACTCCTAGCGGGACCTTGCCACGTGGACAAAGGCAATTGGATATTAATCCAGCAGGTAAATACAGACTACTTGATATATACAAGCTGAATATCTGTAAACTCTATGCTATGCTTGAACAGAATTTCTAAAGTACAAAATCGAAAAATCTGGCACAACCGGTACTGGGACTTCCATATCTGGCCTATCTATTGGTCCAGGTGGCCAACTAACTAGCACCATGGCGTCAGACGAACCAGTCAGCGGCATGTTGTGGGTACACTTACTTGCGGGAAGAGGTCTCAGGGCTTCCAGTAGTACATCGACTGCTACGACACCGGTTACCCCAAGTGGTGCACCACCAACGATAGGTAAATTCGTTTTTTTTTTATGGTTCAAAATGCGTTTCCAATTCACAGATTGTTTTAAAGGCTCTACTGGAATGCGAGATTTGTACTGCGTATTAGAGTGCGATCGAGTTCACAAAGCCAGGACCGTGGTAAGGACCGGCGATCTGGTGTTCGATTGGGACGAGAGCTTCGAACTGGATTTAGTGAACAATCGCGAGTTAGACCTGTTGATTTACTCGTGGGATCCTCAATATAGGCACAAATTATGTTACAAGGGCTCCGTACATTTACCCTCACTGTTGAAATCAGGCCCGTTGCATCAGTTAGCGCTTAAGATAGAACCAAGAGGTAATAATAGGAACTGTAGCACTTAAGGTAGCTTTGTAAAAAAATTGATTTACTCGGTATAATCGATTAAAATCATATAACTATCATGCGTTACTTTACAGGTACTTTATATTTGAGATTAAGGCACACCGATTCGCAAACACTTTATAAGAGAAGGCCACTATCAAATCTAACGTTGTCCAGAACCACCCCATTATTTGGAGTTGATCTAGAATCTGTGGTATGTATTTATGGTAATCAAAATTTATCCCCAAAATTGAATTAATGGTTCCTTTCACCCAGGTTAATAGGGAATCGAAAACTGGTGGTGTACCTGGCGGTGTGCCAACCGGTCTTGTAGCGGCTGGTCAACAGATTCCTATCATCATCAAGCGGTGCGTCGAAGAAATCGAACGGAGAGGTTTGGACATCATCGGACTGTATAGATTGTGCGGTTCCGCTACGAAGAAGAGAATATTGCGCGAAGCATTTGAAAGGAATAGTAGGAGCGTTGATTTGACCCCCGATAACGTACCCGATATCAACGTTATCACAGGCGTCCTTAAGGACTACCTGAGGGAGTTACCAGAGCCGTT
This sequence comes from Marronus borbonicus, assembly GCA_902655005.2. Classification (NCBI taxonomy): domain Eukaryota; kingdom Metazoa; phylum Arthropoda; class Insecta; order Coleoptera; family Scarabaeidae; genus Marronus; species Marronus borbonicus. The sequence continues at coordinate 1,600,660 of LR737386.1, forward strand.
GTTCACGAAATGCCTATATCAAATGATGGTGGATGCGTTAGGTGTTTGTTTGCCGGATGATCCAGAAGGGAATGCCAAGTTGATGTTTTCGATATTGGATTGTTTGCCAAGAATAAATAAAGTAGGCTTCAAAACTTATATTTATTTCTTTATAATATTTATTGCATTGTAACAGCATTCGTTGATGTGATCTGAGAATGCGAGAATAATATTTAATTGTAATTAATATTTCCGTGTTTTAGGCAACCCTTATGTTCCTCATGGACCACTTAGCGTTGGTGGTCTCCGCTTCCGATAGAAACAAGATGTCTGCTCAAAATTTAGCGATCGCTCTAGCACCACCGCTGATGTTGCACTCCTCGATCGATTCCGTGCTTGGCGGCGCCTCGATGAAATCCTCCTCCACTGAACTGGATTATACACAACCAATTAGCGTACTGAAATACTTATTACAGATATGGCCTATTCCTAAACATCACTCAGGTACTGTGTCGTTTACCTATAGCGTAGTCTCTCAACTAACACAGACTGCCTTTCGTCCATGACAAATCACACTACAATTACCTCATTTGGACACACGATCATTGAAAGCTATTAGAGAACGTAATCACTGTAGGATGCATTTACTCACGAAAAGGTCACGCATGGATTGCAAAAAACCTAAATAGATTTCGTGCGAGGATTGGTTCACTTAGATTTTCACGTTATATGAGCACATAAGCTAATTATTTATCCATAAAATCACCAGATAATGTAGGTGTTCATATTTGCTCTGCAGTTGGTGGTGTCAGTATGTATGATTCTTCCAATATCTCAATAATTCCTTCATGGTTCCAAAGAATTGAACTAAATCGTCCATTGCGAAAATGACTTCCAAGTTTTTCTGCTGTATTTTTGCAAAGTCTAGCATTCTATGGATTATTATGAACAATTTTTCTTGGACAATTTTTTGGACTAAAACGAATAAATTGGTGCATGGTCAGTGAAAAGAACAGGTTCAAGATAAACATTATAACAGTACCCGTAAGGCTGGTTAACAATCGAAAACGCTAATTCATCTTTATTTATTTATTCTTTCCAATATATTCGTTCTTAACTGTTTCTTAAGCCTGACCCTATGACGACTCAAAAATGTAAAATTGTAAATTCAATTTCTTTTATGAATGCTTAAACAATTGAAAGAAAATTGGAGGATTAAAAGCTTCTTTTTTTTTAAAGATACACCATGACTATTATTATTAATATTAAGTGAATGAAACGTCAACGAGGTTACAGGGTCATTAGCGTCGCCCCCACATCTCTTCTTGGCATTTCACATTGTCCACCTATCGAGTAGAAGGGTCCATCTCGTGGTAGAAAGCCCAATTTCTATTAGAAAATTCCTTCTTTTAGCCAAGTATTCAATATTATTCAAATCATTTTGTTAGCTTGCTTAAAAGACTTGTGTTGCAAAAGATGTACTAGTCAGTTACTGTTTGAAGGAGTTGCTAAACATTGCAACCTAATTTTCATCAATAATTGCAATGCTTAAACGAAGTAGATCAACAGAAAACTTTGAAAACTTTGTACTGAATCCAAACCATACCAGACGAGTTTGCATCTTCCAATATTGATTCCAACAAAAATAGTATTGCTGTGGTAGTTAGTACATCCACCCGATCACACCGCACATTTGCACACATTACATGAATAAATAAAAATAAAGAGTTCCTGGTGCACCATCAGCCAACTAGTCAGCCAGTTGTATAGCGCGTATCAGCCAACCAGTCAGCGTAGTAGCGTAGCGATCGATGTGTCAGGGTTGTGTTGGTATTTAGAGGGGGACTTTTCAGACAGGTCGGCGCGGCAGGCCACCCGGGCCGCGTGGAGACAGTCGCAGTGCGTGTCCTCAGGGAGCGGTGGGGGCGCAGCGAGAGCAGTTTCGGCCCTCAGTGGCTCCGTTTCCTCCTCCTCCTCGCTCAGTAGTCTTGGGCCCACGAGGCCCTGTGCCACAGGTCCAATCACAGCAGATACTCGTAAGTACCGCTTATCTGAATTATTACTAGAGTGAGGAACGAAGTAGTGTACAATCATCTCAAACCGATGCAGTGGTCCACATGTCTATCAATCTGTCATTTATTTATGTATTATTAAATTTTATCGAAAATTGTATTGGGCTACAAAGGAGATTGTTTCTTCTAAATGATTTTAAATCTCCCATCTTGGCTATTTCATTTTATTTTGGTGGTGATTTCAACGTTAGGTCAAGACACAAACATTTTTTTAGTACCCTGCCCAGGCTTATGGAAGTTACTACGATACACACGTTCCTGACTGTAGTTTTTACAATTTTCATTTACAGTCGATAAATGGGAGTATTTCGATTATTGTCCAGGGCCCATCATCAGTAAGCAAAGGTCCTTACCGTCCGCTCTCACCGCGAGTCGGCCCGCAAGCAGCGGGCGGTCTCAGACCGCGTCAGGTGATAGTGTCTTCGCCAGGGTCGCCAAGCAGCAGTAGCGACTCCCAATCGGGCTCCGATTCCGTGAAACACTGCCTACCGAGTCGCGTCGGCTCGCCGGCCGTACGCGCCTCGCCATCCCCCGGGATACGCGCCTCCCCGTCCGTCGTCAGCATCGGCTCCTCTCAAGCGGCGGCGACCACCATGCGGCATTCGCCTTCCACAGCGGCCTCCTCCACGCCGTCGATCATCGGCCATTCGCCGTCGGTCACCAGCCTGCAGAGTAGGGCGTCTCCGTCTCCGCTCATGCCGGCGGGCGCGTCGCGTTCGAGCTCGCCGGCGATGCAAGCGACCTCCGCCGGATTGGCGGTCACCCTAGCGACTACTACGCCCGCGTTTACCACATTAACCGGCCTGCAATCGACGATATCCAACATCAATACGACCGCTAACAATATTTACAACCTAAATTACACCCAACAACAGCAGCAACCGACTACTTACGTCAGTACGAATCCGTTCTTAACCGGAGCTTACCTCAACTACAGTCCAGGAGATATGTTCGGCGCCGACAAGTACAATACGATCGGTCTTGTTAAGATCGAACCGAAACCTTTCTCGTTTTCCTCAGATCCGTACCAAGATAGTCAAAAATACGCAACACTTAACACGAAGACGACATACGAACAAGAGCAGCAGCACATGTTCACGCCGACAGATTCGGTGCGATTCGGCGGAGCTACACAGTTGAAATTCCAGGAGAAATCTTCGTTCTTAACGAGCGGATTCGGTACCGAGCTTAAGTACAGTCCGGGTAGTCGCGATAGTAAGACCTCTAGCTACGATACCAGCCCTAACGTAACGCAGAGCAGCGGCAGCCTGCTAGGGGTTGAGGAGACCCCCACGCCGACCAGCAGCATCGAAACCGAGGACAGCAACACCAGAGAGGTCGGGGAAAAAGACGTAGAGGGAGACGGAGAACAAAGCGACTAGATCTTTACGTATAGAACGTATTATTATTATCAATAATTGAAGCACAAATAAGTTATAAGTCGTGGCAAAGCACTAGTCTATAAAGCTGACGAAACAAAAAAGAGACAAGAATGTATGTAACACAATCTATTCATCTTGTATACAAATAAAAAGAATCCCATTATGCATCACTCACTGAATATTCATCGTGTATCACTTGTACTGAATTTACCTAATATAGCAAAAATGATAATAAAAACGCGTCAAAAGAAAAAGAAAAAATGTAATATTTAAAATAATACCTATCTATATAAGTAATCGTAAGTAATAAATACATAATATTCTATAATAAATAATACATGTCTGCTTTTTAGAATCAAATTTAATATTTAGGATCGTTGTTAACTATTATTATTATTAACGATTAATTATTATTATTACTAAACGACGAGACTATATTGAATATGAAGAAATATATTATATAAATACATACTACGGTACGAATCTTAAGTTCGTAGCATTACTTGAACAAATGAAATTAAATGATCTATTACACGTACTAATAACCTTCTATAACATAAAAAAATAATAGAATCGTATTTATTGATATGCAAGTGGGAATTTTAGAAAGAGAAAAATTATTGTTAAGTATATGCACAAGATATTTTCAGTTGTTTTTTTTATTCATAAACGAACGGGGAATGCTTGATATATTTAAAAGTATTGTTTAGAATTTGGACAATGAAACAGCGAAATCTCCATTGATGTATTTAACGCATGATACAGTGGTACCTCGGTTACGACAATATTTTGTTACGCAATTTTCGGATTGCAAAGTTTGGATGAATTTTTGTTTCAGAAACGTAAACAGGTGCGGCGAAATTTACGCGCAACTCGTGTACATGCTAGAAAGAGATAGGTACATATAATGCGATTATTTGTGTACTTACATTAACAAACGAAATTAAACAATTACTATCAATCCCTCTCCTTTTCCATACCCTCCTCAACGTTTTCCACGCGCCAAAAAGAATTCTTATTAAAGGTACTGTATATAAGCGAAGTTATTATTTTCCGTAAACCGAAGTATCGCTGTATATACTTGCTGTTTTATTTATCGTCCATTATTGCACTATCTAGATCTTGATATTTGTATATCTTTGTAACTTTCTTCTGAATTGATTATTATTTTTTTTTGTTTAAATTCTATACACAATGTCTCAAAGGTTTTGTATTTTTATGTGTATCTGCCATTACAGTTTATACTGTGCGATCATCAATTAGAGTTGTTATATACAAATCTCGGAATTAATGACTTATATCTTGGAGTTTGTTTAATAATGAAAATTAGTTTATTCATGGTTTTTAAATCATCCCCAAAATACAAATTCCTTATATTCAAGTATAATAAATAGTTAGCTAAACTTCGTTTTTGCAGGGTTCCTTGATTATGTTTACGTTTTGAAAGGGTTTAGAAATTGTGCCAGAAATTTAATTTTGGTAAAAAAATTATTCAAATTAAAGATCCACAAAATTCTAGCATTTGCTGCTTTCATTTAATTGTACGTCGAAAATGACTAAGTTTAGTGGACACGTGGATGTAAAATATTAATTTTCACTAATCGACTTTAGTGAAACTTGCCAAATTTGATATCTATCAGAACTAAATAAACAGGGTGGAAATGACCCATTAAAATTGTAATTTTTTTCGTTGTTCTTAATGTAGCAACAACAAATGTAGCGAACTTTTTTAATATTCTCATTCTTCAGTGAAAGATGCTGTTGTGCATTCATTGTCCAAATTTAACCGAGATACAAAAAGAAATATTAAGAGGAATATCAATACCTAAATGTATTATTTTGTTGATATATCTTGTTAATCAGAACAATCGATGTCGTTTAAGTCAGTTATCAACTTACTAACAATAACATACCATTTACTAACTAGTGTGGACTTTCGATATAAATAAATATAAACATATACTATATAACATGATTATTATTACTACTACGTAAATGAAACTGCACAAATTATTCTGAATATACTCTGAGAGAACATAAAATATATCACTGCCAAACATAATTCATTTGTAAACAAGTAGGCAGATTCATGATACTATTACTAAATAATGATATACATACTTATACATAATAACGTAATAGTTATGTTAGGTAAAAGATTGATAACACATTAATAACTATTAATATGATTATTATTATACGCTGTACTAAATTAGAGCGAATTTGTCACGTGAATGTGATTTCATCTTAGAATCAACTAAACTTAAACGAGAGAGAAACTCTACTAACTTAAAATTAGCGTTGGATGCTGTATTACCCACGTGCACGTCACTGGTTGTATATGTAGAATTACGGAAAAAATCTGGAACAGTATGGTGAAATCGGAAAATTGCTGATTTTTACCCTAAAAAGAATTGTACCTACTATCTTCTCTGGGAATAAGATGTCACAACTATTACGCCAATGGAGCGGGCGGTAATGTGAAGTTAAAATTATTTCAATTTCGAATTGTTATGGCTATCTACACGGTCAGCTATTTTTTCGTTTTCATTGTATTATACTGTATGTACTTAATCATGAAAACCGATACAAATTCAAATGTAGTACATTAAATTTAATAAATTCGGAAAAATTATAATTAAAATAAATTTTTCTTCGTATTGTTTGAAAAATACGCGCTTTCAGATTTTAATTTATAACGAAGTAACTTCTCTGTAGATCTCGAACGAATTCACTACTACATTTGAATTATTATCTTTGATTTGAGGAAGTTAATCGTTAATATAAGTGTCTTTAAATTCGTGATTAATCTCCTTAGCTACGTATCTGCCAGTTATTTTATTTAATTTAAGAATTTTAATAATTTTCAAAATTTCCAAATTAAATGGCAATAAATCAAAACATTTTAAATATTTTATTTTTAACGGTTCTAAGCTTCTTGATTGTGTGAAAAGCTCTAAAACGAAGTGAAAATTATCGAAATTTATTTATTTTCATTATCATTGCTTGTATAACTCACAAATCTGAAGACATGCTCTCATAAACATGTTTTAAAAAATGCATAGAATGCATACATTTTTTTTTCACATATTCGAGTATATGCTTCATGTATATATATTAACCAAACATATATATTTAGCGGTGAATGTAATGTCTTTGAATAAATTGTATGTATATATACATTACACGATAGCAAATCTTAGTAGAGTAACATGGAAAATTTTATTTCAAAAAATGCTGTATTAGAAGTTTGTACAGCGTCACGAAGAGGTAATTTCGTTACAATGTCTAATGTAACATTTATAATATCGATATTAGGTTTCTCTAGACTTGTTGTCTATTTTGTTGGCTTTTAAAGATCTTTACTGAATGTAATTTTATTAATATATGTATAACTTTTGGATTTTGTGTAATCATTCTATTTTCGTACACAATGTTACTTTGAATTTGGATTCCCCTGTATACATCCAAAAATTTTATACATACACTACCGACCAAACGTTGTGAAACGACTCAATATACACAATTGTACGATTTTAAATAAAAGGAAAATTCATTTGACTTACTTTCTTCTAAAAATTGAAGTATTTTTGGAAAAAATTAAAAAAAAATCAAAATGTCACTGACGACTCTCGACCTGAATTGTTCCAAAAGTATTTCAATTTTTTTTCTATGTATACAGGGTGTTCATAAAGTTAACTTTTGTTCTGCTACTCTTTCTATTATTATTGTTCTAAATACGAGGGCGTTTCGAAAAGCAAGGTAATGAGAGCTCTAAGGGAAATTTTTTAATCACGAAATTAGAGTCGCCATTGGTACATATTCCGCTTGTGGAAGCATTAATACATACCGAGCGTCAAAGTCCTGGAGCCACGTCAAGACGGGCTACTGTATCTGCTCACAACAGTGGTTCTTGCACGAGAACACGTTCCCAGTAGGAGTATTCACGTATCATGTGATGTGAGGTCGGACCGTTGAATAAGTACCTGGGAGGTAACAATTTCAGAACCGAAGCCAAAGTTCAAGTTCAGTCTTTATGTGGCTTATTGGATCTTGACGCTGAATTTTTGTCTATGTCGTTAGAGCATGATAATATTCGAGGAAGTCGAATCGTCGTGCGTGGCCCTCTGTTACATCATCACTTACCGTCACATTATATCTTTTTTGGATGGTTTCCTCGAAGCCCTTATTACTTTATTTTTTAAAACGCCTTTATATTTATCATCCTATAAACAATATATAGCGAAAAAAACCTATCGAAACGATGCAGACGCTTTTGTAATAGCAATAAGGCCATTTTCTACTTGAATTACGAAATAATTTCCGATTATCGAAGGATTTTCAAAGGTTTTTCATCGTTCAGTTGTTTTAAATTGTGTTTGGTGCTAGTAGCGATGGAACAATGTTATCATATAGATTTTTAATGTTGCACACGTGTAAAATGAGTGTTTCGGGGTACTATTACTATAATGTATGTAATAATGCAATGTATTCGATGAATAAACCGAAGAAAATAAGTTAGAAAGAAAAACACACTACCCTACGCTCAGCCTAAGTAGCCTATATATATATATACATAAAAATATATATATAAATATATGAATCTAGTTGAAAGCGGCTAATCTGTATATGTTTAGAGAAGTGTGCCGTGGAAAGAACACTAGTCAATTTTAAGTTTGGTCAATTTTAGATGATATAGGTAAAGTTTTAGATTGTTAAATTGAATATTTGCACAGGCTATAAATTTCTGTATGCTCCGGTGAAAATGTTTTCCTAATCAAACGATTCACTTCATAATGACAACATCAATTATAATAAAAAAAATTATAGCAGATCTTATATTAAATTAGAATAATATTGAGGCTAATCAAAAAATCTTCTTTTTCAGTAGGTTAAATGTCTGCTATTTTAAACTATTTTTTTGGAAAGCGTTGAGTTTTAATTAACGCTTCAGGAAACTTAATTTTCATATATATTTTACGTTGTTTTTCAATTACTTTCGCTTGATTGTCCTTTTGCAGAAGAAGCTTTTGCATTAACTTAGTTAGAAGACTACTTTCAATAAAACTTCCTGAAACCTTATAATCAGCAAATTTGCAAAAAACCAATGTTGAATTCCTTTTTGAAAAGTTATTAGTTTAAAAAAATGATGGTGAAAATTATTCTGAACAAATGCATCGAATGGAAGCAACATATGGATAACTTTTTTTCATTTTCGACGTCTTATTAATGTTAAGGTATTTAAAAATCCACAGCAAATATGATAAAGGTACCTCCGGCGAAATAGTAAATCTATTAGTTGAGTGTAGGCCTTCACGACCGTAATCCATAGTAGAAATGTCTTTCGGGTAATGTCGTGTAGTTAATATTTTACTTGACGTTTCGCTGACCATGCTGTCAGCTTCTTCAGAAGATTTCTAAAGACAATCTTTAGAAATCTTCTGAAGAAGCCGACAGCATGGTCAGCGAAACGTCAAGTAAAAT
>LR737386.1:1619273-1723916 GCA_902655005.2 Marronus borbonicus
CATTCACTTACTAAGAGAATCGATTGAGACTCTTACGAAGAACGTGTACTTTTTTCGGCACTTCATACATATCCTATATATTGACAATGCTTTATTTTACCTTGACATAATGTTGTAGGATATAAGGCTCATCGAGATAGCAAATTAGGTTCTTGGTATATCCAAGATATTTGTAAAACGTTCATGGAATCCGCACACAACAAAGCTATCGAAGAAATGCTGCATCTGGTTGACCTACACTTACGTACATTACAGTCAGATGTCTATAAAGCAATGCAAACATCAAATTTTAGTAATATCGGCTTTCGACATTGCTTTTTAAATCCCGGAATCTACGAAGAAAATAGCCAACTGTGTAAATATTAAGTTAAAACTAACCGTGTAATCGAAAATTAGACGTTTCGCCCACAATCAGATGAGCCTTCTTTAGAAGAAAGAAAGGTGCAAGGCACAGGCACAATTTCATCTTCTTCTTTATTACCTTCTTATATATGTTGATTTGTACAAATCAGTTGATTGAGGGAAAGCGATGTAAATATTTAAAATACCATCAGAAATTAGAACATTCTTTAATACGGTTACAATCCAATTTCTCCGAATACGGCCCATTACCTCATTTATCTAATTTCTCGGTATATCTGCGGCTCCAGGTAGTGGATAGTCCCCGATAATTCTTTTAAATCATCAAAAATCGAATCGTTATATGGATGGACATGCTATATTTATGTAAATACGGGTGTTTCTAGAAGATGTATTAAATATGCTGCCTGCTTATCAAGTTTACCTAAAATTCTCTATTCAATACTAAATAAATCCATAAATATTAAATGCAGAAGTAATATTTCCCAATATTATGTCTACTGTCTACTTATGTTTGTATTACGAACAGATCCTCTAATTCTGTATTCTGTAGAGCAGGTAACTACAATATATCCCACAAAGGTAAAATACTCGTCACTACTTTTTTTTCTACTCGCAAACACAGCCGTTATTAAATTCATAATGAACTTTGGGGACCCGAAGAAAATGGAGTGAAGACGAGTTATTTAATCGTTTCCCGCGGATTATTACGGAATGAAATACCAAGAGCACGAATAAGCAAACTGAGCCTATAAAAGCTACTGGAAATACGAGGAAAGGGACAGAAGCATGTATTGCTTGGAAAAAGCGCCTTATGAACGGCTAACTTGGACGTGGACATATTTTTAGCGTAGTATATAGATTGTAAACCTGAACACTGTGTTTGCATAGTTTCACACCATATCTTTTATTGCGCTATTCACGTTTTCCTTTTATTCTTTTCGTCATCGGTCTCGTCTCCCAACTTTCACGCGTCTTTCTTATTCTTCCATTCTTATCAAATGAATTTCAGCTACTATTTCCTGATCGTGATTATTAAATGTTCTATATTTAAGTCTTCGCTATTTTATTTTTTTTTTGTCTTCCCTTATGTTATAAATATTTCATCTCCATCGCCGGAAGACTACTTTTTAAACTATTCTTTAGAACCCAGTTTTCACTGCCATATATTGGTACCGTCCTAAACCATGGTTTGGATCTAGTCGTTTTTCTGGCATTACTTAATTCCTTCTACATACCTTAAACTAAGACATGCGAAAAAGTACGGAAAGATATACGAAAGGGTCTCTTGTTATTGCAGGACGAAACATAAAACATGTTCACTCTCACTCCAATAAATCAAATAAAACCGAGTACAACGATCCGTACTCTCTATTTATCAAATTTTGGTTGCTTTTTATGTAAATAATTTCGTAAACATCTAATTCCCGCGGCGAAGTTACGTTTCTAATCAATTTTAAGTTTTCTAACTTAATGTTATTCCTGGCTTCGTTTAGGAGTGTGTTGTGCTACACTTGACGATTCTAATCTACCAAATCGAAAAGACCTGATGTGCTTTTTCTATCTTTTATATTTCCAGGAAGGTTTGAAACGGCCGTTCCGGATTAATTAATTAAACTTGTGTGATGCGGACCTTGCTGATATTTTTGTGTTGTTTGCCGTACTACGCCATTATTATTGACGTTAATTAATTTTAATGAATTTTCTTAATTAATAAGTTGACAGCACACTTTGCTGTTTGATAACTTGATTAAGTGAATATTTTAGTATTCGAGCAATTATTAAAGATTCTTCGTCCTCAGTCAATATTTCTACGTAACGCCAGTTATGTACGAGTAAGTCACACAAATTCGTAGAAACTGTACATAAGATAAGGTAAAGACCTCTACTTATACCTAAAGCACATAATAACATCGACTATAAACCAACGTACCTCATCTACGGCTAAAAATTAAGCAAGCGTCGATATAAATACACTCGGTATAAAATACAAATTAATGGAATACCTATGAGATAGCAATTTTCTAGTACTATAAAAGATTTAATTAGTGAATTTTAATGTAAACAAGAGCAAATTATGCATTTCCCTTTGAAACAACGAAAGATAACAATAAGTAGGCAAATTGTTTATTATTTCTCCATTGATAAATGGATGATTTACTGATTACTTAAGTACATATATGTATACAAGGATTTTTGTATAATTGTTGAAATGTATTTAGGTTTCTTACAAAAAATAACACAGTGTTAAAAGAATTTCAGTAAAATTGTGAATTGTAAAAATGTAATTAATTAATTATTATTAATTATATTTTATTATATTATTATATAATTTATATTATATTATATATATTATTATAATTTATATTATATATATATCTATATATATATAATTGATATTAATAACATCATACGTTACATAAATATGATGATAAATTATAATTCTTAATTTTTATTAAATTATTTACAAAAATTAATACATTGATTAAAAAATTTCAAAACTAAAACAATTATTAATTTAAAAAAAAAAAAAAACGACATTGGTGCCATTCATTTATTTTATTTATTTAATATATTTTTAGTAAATAATTTTAAATTTGCGATATATTTTTATCATCTAATTCTGGCCGGATAATCTGATTTTCCACGAAGCTCGTCGTGAAAAAAGGGACCCCCTTCCAATTGTTTGCATATTGTCGCGCGTAGCGCCATGTACTAGCAACATGCTAAACTATTTCTAACAACCAATCAAAATCCTCATCTAAACCCATGCTTATCCTTGTTTACCTCTTTTTAAAAACCAGTCCTTGTGGTAAACACTCAGTTTAGGAGGAACTTATGTTTGGAAAGGTGCTTAGGAAGGAGCAAGTAATAGTGCACAATAGATCAAATACAATGCTACAGGTACACGAAGATATTATACGAAGTAACCATTGCTACTTATTAGGAGAAGTTAATTGGCCAGCATTAGTGCCCAGATTGATACAGAATAGTGTTTTTACCAAAGAATCTATGCTTCAGTATGACGTAAGTTAACACTTCTTTTCTTTTCTGGTCTTCCCAATTTTTATTTAATTTTTTTGTTCTTAAAGAATTATGGTTCCTATGATTGCAAAATAAACATACTATTCAACATGAAAAGGAGAGGACCTACAGCTTTTGATAAATTCATTTTGTCACTTAGAGAATCAAATCAACCGCATGTAGCTAATAAATTATTGGGAATAAGAGGTAAGAAAGTACATTGCGAATATCATGTTTTATTCAAATCTTACTTTTTATATTCTTATAGAACCGTCACCTCTGCCAAGTAATATTATAACGCCACCATATCCAGAAACTGCTGCAAGACCTACACCTGTCGATCTAAGAACTGAAAAGTTACGTATAAGCGTTATACCATCTGAGAATTTTATGGACGATTTTAGTCAATTACTAAACCCATACACAATGCGGTCAAGATCTAGAGGTGCCGTTTTAATTATAAACAATAAGACATTCCGTCGTGATAGACCTCGCAAAGGGGCACAAGTGGACCAAGAGAATCTAGAAGAATTATTCCGACAAATGGGTGGTTATAATGTAGCAGTAAAAGAGAATCGAACAGCTATGGTAAATGCTTGTGTTAATCATGCGTAACATTAACTTTAATTTCTGCACGTCTTCGTTTTGCAGGAAATGCAAAGCGATATAAATGATTTCTCAAGAAGTAATATCCTTAAGACTGTTGACATTATGTTTCTAATAATAATGAGTCATGGGAGTGCATATGTGAATGAATCCCAGGTAAAATGTGTCGATGAAGAATATGTACGTACTTCCTGGATCGAAGCACAGTTTTTAGGTGATTCATGTCCATACATGCAGAACAAACCAAAAATAATCATTTATCAAATATGCAGGTACGATATTGATCTACTCACTTTTGACTTTAACGCTTTATGACTTCTTAATAATGTATTATAGAGGATCTGATTTGGATAACGGCGTTAGAAAAGTAGAAACTGATGGCTTAGGTATAGATGTACCCACAAGAAAGCTTTCCGATATGTTGATTTGCCATTCTACATCTCAAGGTTAGAATTTATTATTTGATATGTTGTTCTTCTCTTATTTTACCTCGACAAAATGTTGCAGGATATAAGGCTCATCGAGATACCGAACTGGGTTCTTGGTATATCCAATACCTTTGTGAAACGTTCATGCAATTCTCTCACAACCAACATATCGAAACATTGCTGCATTTGGTCGACGAACATCTAAGTAAATTACAATCGGATAACACGGATAAGACAATGCAAACGCCAAATTTTTATAATATTGGCTTTCGACTATGCTTTTTAAATCCTGGAATCTACGAAGAAAGTAAACGTTTGTGTAAATACTATGATTAACGCCAAGTGTTGTTGACAAGGTGATTTGATATGCAATATGTTTGATATTTTAATATACATACATCATAATATGTTTTTATACTTTTATATTTAAGGATTAGCAACAAATATATATCTGCATGCAATGAATTTGTTTCATTATACGTACAGCTAACTTATAAACATTGAAAAGTTTTAATTAAAATTCACTCTTTTTAAATCGAAATCAGGCAAAATTTAAGACGTTAAAAATAAATAAAGTATTTATTTTTTGAGCTTTTTTTAAATTTCACGCTAAGAAATTTACGAGTATGTCCTACGTCCTTTATTGCCGGAATTACCAAATCGAATTATATGCGAAGTACCAATATTGTATAAAATAAATTCAATGCAACAGTGTGCTACTGTTGCGTCTGAACAAAAATATTCTGCTGCTGTTAAAAAGCGAATAAGCAGCAACGCAGCATAGTACTTTGTGGTTGGGCGCAGCCAGAATTTGGTCAAAGAGGGGACCAATTAGAGTTGGTATTTTGGACACTTTTGTATCAGAGGCAGTAAGAAACGAAAGTGAAATTATTTCAGAGATTTAGGGGGGGTATGGCCCCTCCTTGCCCCCCTTTAGCTACGCGCATGCATAATAGGCCAACTTGTAGGATGGTTCATTCTATTTACAAACAAGATATTTTAATAGTGCGCTCGACATTGTTAGTCCAAAATACATGTTTATAGTAGGTCATATTTTTATTGCGACATATATGTTCCGTAGTGTTGATCACAATGGCAAATCGAAGAGTAGTGATTGTATCAAACTTTCAATGTTGCCATTGTAGTGTTTTTCGGTCTTCTCTCGTCTCATTGAAATGATTGTTAATGCCACTAGGGTACGCCGGATTGCGATCAATTTTACCCTAATTTTTGATTTAATGGCTTCTGTTTTTTTTTTAGATTTTTTTTAGTTTTGTTTTTTAATAAAAAAAAAAAAACAAAAACTCCAAAGGGGCTCTGTCGCAGCAAATTATAATTTATTTCAAAACACTACATTATAAAAAACCCAATGGTTTGCTTAATTAAATAAATTAATATAATGAAAGATGCAACCCGTCATACATCATTGTGCACGCACTATTGTAAAAATAGCAACTACCTACTATTTCCAACTGTAATTTTGAAATAACAGGCGATTATATTATTTGAAAATAACAGGTTTGTCTCATGATTCATCGCTACTATCACTACTGTGCAATTTAGACGCAGAATTCACAAGAAAATGTGGCTACATTTGCCATTCTGCAATTTTCTCTCCTCGAAAAATTGTAAAATTATTGTATTGCTACAAACGGACCTTAAATCAAAAATATCTTGAGATCTCGGAAGAGTAGCTTTTTCTTATCCCTTATCTTTTTTTTTCTTTTATCCCCCGTATTTTAGGCAAACTGTGTATATTACACGAATGCTTTAAACTCATTATACAGGGTGAAGAAGCTTGCCAACCTAATAAAAAACAAACACTTAATTATATTAATTGATCTGTATCTATTTTGTGACTTTAATCTGAGCAGGAAATTTCATCGAATCGTTTTCCAGGAATAAAATAAAATAAAAAATAATATAAATAAATAAAAATAATCTTTATTGCTTAATATAATTTCCTTGTTATTTTATTTCTCTAAAATGATTCATTTACCGATATGGCTTTATTAAGTTATTTTATCTTAAGCTCCGCCGTGAATTTGGCACAAAGTAAACATTCTGTATATTGCAAACTTGATGGTTATATACTATAGGTTCCAACCACGATTCTGTGGCAGTCTGGTACATGCGAATTACAAAATTCGCGTCCGAATCAGCCAATGTACCGCACATTGTACGATAAGGAAAGCGTTCCAAGCAACTTTAGCATCGGTAATTGTACGATAAAATTAGTACATGATCGAGAGCAGAAGTCGTTTGGACTGACTCGTAAATTTCCTGGTTTTCAAAATATTAATTCAATATGATGTTTAATATAGAATTCATATTTATCATTAATACGCTGAGAATTTTTATCGATTTATTTATTTATGTTCATTATCGTCTCAAATATTTTCACTTCAACTATCTGGGAAGTTTACATTTTGAAGATAATTTCTGAGGTTTTTCATAAGAATATCACCTAGTATATAATTTATTGATTAACCCTAATTTTTAAGATAAGATAAGCCTAAAATATACGTCATGCAGGACGGGTATATTCGCACTGTTCGTTACTGTTAGGCTTATTAAATAGGAAATCGTTGTGAAGTGTTAAAAATAGTTCTTAACTGCCGATATTTAACGAAGAAGTAGAGAGTGGAAGAGGAGTTTTCGTTGTTCTTCTATTAAAAGGTAGATGTAACTATATAGATGTTTGTTAAAACGATTACATTTAAGCATATGAAATTAATTTTTGGTATCCATCTTTGTTACTTAGTAGTAGTAGGAAATAGATTTACCGATTGTTTTTATGTTTTTATTAATGCAGAAAATGTGTTGATTTTACTAAAATGCATAAAATGAGCCAAAAATAACTTTTGAATATGAATGAAAATTGATAGGATATGTTGAAAATATGTTCTTCAACAAATGAGAAAAACAACGAATCGAAATTGACCACAATTGCCAAGGCCAAGGGCAGTTGATCCAATTGCAACCCATATATCCATATATGTACATAAATTTTATGGCTAAATAGGGTCGTAATAGATAAATCATCTATTACGACCATCATCAATCACGATTTAGGAATAAATCATCTGTGTGAGTTGATGGTTAAGGATATGTAAAACGAGTTGGTCCACTATTTCGCAATTCTTTATTAAATATATTAAAAGCGACCGGTTTCGTGTAAAAAACACATCTTCAGGGTGTAGAATTTATCAGAAACTTCTAGCTCACGAATTCTGCTATTGCGACAAAGATGAATTCAATAATTGGCATGGTCTTTGCTGTGCAGTATAGTATTTTAACAACCTAACAAAAGAACAATATTACAGCAAACAATTAGTGGTTATGGTTTATTTTTGTGCTTGTCAATGTGAGTCACCGCTAAGTTAGCCTTTTAGATATAAATCGCTATTGAAAGCATATACAGTGATTTGATACGTTGACGGTTCATTTAGATAATGTACAATTTAAAACTTCAATAAGATAGCAAGGACTATGGCGTAGTATGGCAAACAACACAAAAGTATCGGCGCACTCCGCACCACACAAGTTTAATAAATTAATTAATCCGGAAGGGCCGTTTCGAGGATACACGGAATCCTCATTTTCAACTCATTTTCCCTATGTCTAACATGCCGATAAAATATTATTTACAAATACGTACCTTTAAAATACCCTAAAATTAAGATATGCGAAAAAATACGGAAAGATAGATGGAAGATTGTAGTACGAACCATAGCTGTTCGAATCTCGAACTATTTTGCAAATTACATTTTATACCTTTGGATGTTTCGTTATTGGCACACCTGTAAAGCGGGTTGCATACACCATTGCTTTTACTATTAGGAGGACAGCGCAGTCGCATTAGAGAACACACTCATCAAGCGAAACGTGTGTATACACTCCAGCTAGTGCCCCTGCATTTCATTTTTCTTTATTAAGCTAGTTGTTAAGTTGTTAGCGTTTTATTGAAATATACACGTACTAATAATTGCAGTCTTTGTGCTTTATATCCATTACTGAGGAACCAGCGCGCCAATTCCTACAAACATCATACAGTCACGCACGGCAAAGAAAGACTGGTTAACAGAAATTAGGGACGAATCGGTGAATGGCCAAGTGAAATTTGCATCGCGAACGAAGCAAAATTGTTAGTGGAATGTGCCGATTGAGATGTTAGAACTCGACTTTTAGAAACCTCTGAACCTACTCCGAATATCTTACGTAATATTTAAAATGTAGACCCGTAAATGCTTCGTCTCATCCAACATAATCCACACTAACATACCAAAACTGCTTGTTGTTGAGGAACTCTGTATAAACTATAAATCACATAACAAATAACAAACATTCACCGCCGCCTTTCATTTTCCAAACACGTTCAAGTAATTTCAAACGGCATCGTATATTCAGCAGATTTATATTTAGATCTTGAAGTTCTAAACAAGTCTTCGTTATCTTGACTTGAATATTTACCAAAGCTGCTGCTACACTACTTTAGTTTAAAATTACACACGGTTCGAGTCGCTTAGTGAGTCACTTAATTCCTTTGTTTGAGATATCAGGAGTTGTAAAAAATTTGCATTGGCAAGTAATAAAGTTCTTTTTGGAGGAACTTTGTTTATTCGCGGAATTAATTTAGTTATCCAGATTTAGGCGATTAATTTTCTCGATTTCTGCTTCTACATCCGCCACTGTGTACAAAGATTAGATAAGGCCGCGATACATGCTGTCTCATCTGGAGAACACGTTCGTTTTATTAGTGTAACTGTGCATCTTAATCGATGAGTGTTAACGGTGTTATGATTGATAAACGCAAGGGAGAGAGCAAATTAGCCCAGTAAGTGGTTAGTTTTATAATTTAGATTAAGTAAAGGGTGATATATTTTTTTTTTATCTGTAATAACAAGTATTTCCTTGTATTTTATGCATTAGTATTAATACACTTAGCAGATATATATATCTACACAGTATATTTAAATGCATGTTTATAAACGCAAAAAAGTTATCAACGGTTTTGTCCTAAATTTATCAAGTAAAATATTTACGCAAAATGATTCATTTCACAATTCTTAGGAAACCTCAGATTAAGGTGTACTTTAATCAAAGATGTACGTATTTGTATTAGTAATGTGCTTCTTACATCACTACCTATCGTCTCAACTGAATTCCATATATTCTCATCTTGCTTATTTTTATAGTTATAGTATGGACAATGGTTGGACGAACAATGGTGAATAATATGTGAAATGTTTGATTTATAACATTGCAATCAATGTTTTGTACCTGTTTGAATAGTGCAGCGTTAAATTTGTTGAGAATATTCTAGAATACCGTCGTGATTTCTAGAAATAATGTTGCATATGCATACAGGCTGTTTACGTTTAACAACAGATTTTCATGCAAATATACAGCGGAAAAGAATTCTTTACCTGAATAATTTAGAGAAGCTTTCGAATAAAAAATATTCCGACAGACCGTGGGTTTTAATAAAATTTGTTACCTCAGGAGGAGGACTCGAATCTAATTATTTTTGCAAAAAAAAAAAAAATGATTACAACATTTTTGAATATTTTCCGTTTAAAAGCCCGAGCGTGGAAGAAACCAACAGCCTATTCGAATAAGGTTTCGAATTTATAAATTGATTTTAAAATTGAATTTTGCCAAATAATTGAATTTTTGGTACCTCTACATTCCCGTTCGACTTGAAGCCTGATCTTGATATTGCGAGCTTGGAGTGGCTCCGAAAGAAACTTTTGGATTACTTACTTTAATATTGAACAAAGCTTCGCAAATATGTTCCTTTATTCATTCATTCATTCCTTTATTTATATATTATATATTTATATATATCCTTTATCAACAGTAATTTCCAATAATGGCTAAAGTGTTGAGTGTATTAAGATTGTTGCGTGTAGCATCTAATAAATTGCTAAGTATTTTTTACAAATACCCTCAATTCCTTAAATTTTATTAAATATGTGACTTGTTTATTGTACTTAATATACAGTATGTTTTCTTAAAAAAGTGACCTCATGAAATTGCGATTCATTTGAAAGGAAGGAATAACATTCCATTTTTTTTCAAACAGAGGAAATTCTCCTTACCGGATCAAATAAGTTTAGATAATTGGTTAGCAGGCGTGCAGCTTCATCAGCTAACGCCCTTGTACGCCTGACTCATTCCGCTTCAACTTCTACTCAAGTAGATGTTTGCACATTCAATTTGATTTTGCTAGCATGCTCGCCTATAATAGTTTTAAGTGTAATCTTTGTTTCGTGTTGACCTTCGAATATTTCGAAGTTTTTAACTTTGATTTTCATTGTTTCCGGATCATTTTAGATGGATTTTCATTTTTCCAAAATCAAGCCTTTATGAATTAATGATTTGATTTTCCAAGTTTTCATTCTAGATTTCTCTTCTATTTACCACACATTTTCTGTATTACTTAGAAACAATTTTGGTGTATTTTGAATTGTAATGAGGCATTTTTTTCATTGTAAAATTGACTGCAGGTTCCCAAAGGCTTTTGATGGTGCCAATTAAATACTTCTTGTCAGTAATTTTAAATAAAAGTATAATACTGCTATATTACGCGATGACGTAACGGAACTTTGCATTAAAAAGTAAGCAATGGTTTCAATATCACCCAATAATAAACCCAATCACCTCTGTTAGGCACCTTTAATTTTTTTGACTCCCATCAAATCTGCTTGTTTGGACGTTCTCTAATTCAGAGTCCTAGCTTTACGAATTACGGTACAAACAGTTCGTGGAAAGATGCGCATTTTGTTCCATTTACGTGTAGAAAACAATGAACAAGGTGGCAAAAGTAAAAAAGAGTGTTTTTTTTTTTAGTAAGTGTGGGAACCAAAAAATTAAATTTTTAGTTTTATTTTAGTTAAACATCTTTTAATTAACACCAATTGCAAAAAGCGAAAATTCGTAATAATGGAACATACACCTAAGCTAAGAAAAAGAGTTACCTCGCAGAGGGACGAAGCTATCCTACAAGCTGCAAGAATGATTGGAAAATAAAGTTCCAAAAGTTTGTATCTGCTTAATCAGACGAAAATTTTTAATTTTTACAGATAACTTAAATTTGTAGTTACGGAAATAAAGGAAATATTCGCTAATTCCTTGGTTTAATGTATGCGGATGTGATATTTATTACGAGAACTGCCAAATTAGTTTGTCCGCGAATTTTGAAAATGTTCATCTGTGCAATTGAAGCTAAAATAAATAAATTGTAATATAATCCAAGCACCTATTACTATGAATCACTATCAGCGTTAATTTTTTTGAATTAATTCGATTTTCTTGGCTTGGTAAAAACTAAATGCGTTATATTGTCAACGACAGCTACCAGCAGAACGATCTCCCCACTCCATTATTTGATTTGTGCTACTGTGCGTTCCAAGATTATTGCGTCGGCATTCCTGACTATATGGGATTCCTTGATATGATACGTAATAGAAAACAACACCTCATAAGCCAATTACAACCTTGAAATATCAAATCAAAATTTAATGGTGCATACTATAGGTTGGGATACACATTACGGTACCTGGTGCGTTATTGAAAATGACAAAGAAAGTTTTCTCGGGGTAACTCGCAAACTCTAAAATATTTCTTCTTTCATCCTGAATCTACTTTAACGAAAAGCAGATGGAATCTACTCACCTTTTTTTGCCTTCGATATTTTACTTCTTCACCTAAAGCAAGTGCCATAATTCAGTATTACGAAAAATAACGAACGTTCACGTTTTTCTTTTCTTGATTCTAGCGGCTTTAAGTGGCTTAACTACTTTTTTTTAAAGATTCGACAGCTTTTTGTTTCCTCTTTAGATTTTTTTTTATTATATTCGATGTTCAAGAATTAGTTAATCAATTTATCTTACATTTCTTGTTTAAGTTTACATACCTACATAAGATGCGCCACATCACTAACATTTTGAAAAATACTTTATGTTGTTTGAAGAATAATGTCGTGGTCGTCTGCTTCGGGGTATCTTTCTTGCGAAGAGAGTGGACCAATTGCTTTTATTTATTTAAATGTATAAAATAGTTGCTTATTTGCTTGGTAGCCCAGTATCTCTCGAAGTGAAACGTATGTATAAAAAATTTATTAAATCAATTCCTCTTATTATTACATAAAAAATATATATAAAAAGAATGCGAGGTTTCCTTCTTGTCAATACAAAAATTATGCATACACCTTAGTATTATATACATTACCGTACATATTAGTTCGGACACACAAATAAATGTTAAAGAAACGAGAAAATATTCAAACTCATTTTTCCAAAACTTAAAATTTTTATTGCATTTTATTAATAGCGATTAAGTATAAAAGTAAAAAAAAGTAATTCTAACGAAAAATAAACAAAAACATTCCGTTCATCAAAGAAACTCCCTTTTGCGCGAAGAATAGCTTTCACAATCCGAGGCATCCGCTCCACTAGTTTTTCAAATATTCTATTTGGCATATTAGTCCATTCCTCTTGTAAAATGTTCCACACGGACATAGGGCATACTTTTCGGATCCTCCTGTCCAGTTCATCCTATAACAGCTCGATGGGGTTTAGATCGGGGCTTTGCGGCGGCCATGTCATTATTTGTAAACTGCCATTATCTTTTTTTTCATTTAAGAAATTTTTACATATCACTGCTAAGTGTTTGGGGTCGTTGTCCTGCATGAATACAAAATTTTCGCCGATTAGACGTTGCCCCGATGGTATTGCATTTTCTTGCAGTATTTCTAAATCACCTTCTTTTCGCAAAATACCTTCGATTCGCTTCAAGTCTCCTATACCGGCGTAGGAAAAACAACCCCAAACAAGGACAGAATTTCTTCCTTGCTTGACAGTTGGCACTACACAATCCTGCAACATTCTTTCGCCTTTCGCTCTTCTTACAAAAACGCGCCTTGATTGTCCGAACACCTCAAACTTTGACTCATCAGTCCATAGCACCCTTTTCCAATCATCCACTGTCCAATTTCTATGTGTTTCTGCCTACTGTAACCGTTTTTGCCTGTTTCCCCGTCGAAGTAGGAGTTTTTTTGTTGCAATGCGGCCGTGAAGA
The DNA here is from genome assembly GCA_902655005.2 of Marronus borbonicus. Taxonomy (NCBI): domain Eukaryota; kingdom Metazoa; phylum Arthropoda; class Insecta; order Coleoptera; family Scarabaeidae; genus Marronus; species Marronus borbonicus. Next base: position 1,632,776 of record LR737386.1, read on the forward strand.
TTTGCAGCTTTTAATCTTCTTTTCACTGTAGTAACAGAAATTTTTCTTGCACGGTCGCGATTCATTTCAGCGGCGATTTCTGGTGCTGTCAGTCTCCTATTTCGCTTGCTCAGCAATTTTATACGTTCATCGTCGGCGTGAGTTGTTATTCTCTTACGACCTGAACGCGCCCGATCTCTTAAACTGCCCGTGCGTTGATGTCTCTGAATGATATCACTAACAGTCGATTTATTAACATGTATTTTTTCGGAAATTTGACGCACTGAATAACCTTCTTGATGAAAAGCAACAATTACAGAGCGCTTTTCTAAACTTGTCGGTTTTCCTTTCGGCATTTTAATAACTTTAATACGCTATTAACACGAACGCCCGCACAAGCAGGTTTATTTAGAAACTAAAGCATTTATCAATACACAATAAACTTTCGGGTGGGCTACTCCCACCCCAAAGAGTATTGTAAATTTATTACCTGCAGTATTGACCCAAAAATAATCCTATTTGTGCCGATGAGGATTATTCTGAAAATTACTATATTGGGTCATAAAATATAACAGGTTTTTAATCATTCTCTAATCGATATTCTTGGAAGTTTGCCTGTACAATTGGTTATAAACTTCATAAAGGACCTAATATAAATATGTTATTTATATATGAACGCAATTATATTATCTTTTAGTAGAGTTTACAACATTTTACTAGGTGTCCGAACTAATATGGACGGTAGTGTAAATCTTTTAATGCGGTTTCCTTACTTATTTCTGCATATATTTTGGGCTTATTTCTATGTACTTTATGTACTATATACCGGGCTAGCGACTATCCAAATGTTCTCGTATTAGAATCTATACGCTATGTGCTTTGTATGCTACGTCCTCCTCATAGTCATCATATAAGAGGAAAAATCACAACCCAACGATAGTGCGGGTTTGAGCGTTGCATGACTCACAAGCGAAAGAGCGGCGGCAGGCAGTCTTGGCAGTTCGTAAAGCTCATTCTCCGACGAAGTTCGCATACTTTGACAGAAGTATGAATGTGTGCGTTTTCGGCGTTGAATTTTTGTTTAATGCCAATTTTCCAATTTTAATCATTTTTTTACACATTGAAAACAGTTGCAATGGTACCAACTTAATAACCCTGGTTGCGTTATTTTTCTTAAATGAGTCATAACTTCACGGTTATTAGAAATTTTTCTATTATCTATCGATTTTTTAGATCAACAACTATTGCTATTTTTTATATTTATAATTTACGTAATACGTTCATACATTGAAGTAATAGTCATTTCATTTATTTATCATTTATATCCATAAATGAAAATAAGATTATATAAACTGTAGATAAGCACGTGAACATAATTTCAACACGTACTTCATCAGCAGAAATTTGTGGAAAAATCGATAAATTTTTCTTAAAAAATGGATATAATTGATTACAGCATGTGGAAAGACTGCTAAATTGTTACCTCTTATTAACATTGCTGTTCAAATGATTCGCGTTATCTAAAATGTAAGGTTTTTCGTTTTTATTATATGTTAAACAGAACACATCAGAAAATGCCTAGAAACAATAACCAAAAAATGTAATGCTAAGACGGCTTAGCTTCCTCATGGTATTGATGGAATAATACGGCAAACGCAACAAAAGGAGGAAAAAAAAAATTACACTAACACGTGTCATCAGCGTGGTTTCGAGAGTAATTTTTTTTATCTCTAGCTTCTATCGCTGTTGCCTCATAGTTAATACCACAACTTTCAAAACGACAAACTCGACATTTCTTGGCGCCCTCTAGTGCCAAAGAAACGCATGCCTGCCGTTCAGGAAGCGGCGACATAAACTGGGTACTGTTCCCCAAATCATACCAGGAGCAGTTTTCTGACTGCTAAACATGAGATGGCGACGCTGGTAGCGCTTTGAGAAACCGCACATGTGAATATTCCGACAGGGTTACCTGATGACGCCGGGTAGGCAGAAACATGTCCGTGTGTTAGTGTAATTTTTTTTTCTCTCCTTTTATTGCGTTTGTCGTGAATTATTCCATTAATACCATGAGGAAGCTAAGCTATCTTAGCATTATATTTTTTGGTTATTATATGTTGTTACAATAAAAGAAGAAATGAACGTCTCCTCTCAAATATCGCTGTGTAACTTCTTACATTAGGGAAGAAGTATCGTCATTGTCAGTGACTCCTTGTTAAGGAAGGACATAGAAGTCCAGGTAAGATGAGACCGAGGCAAAAGAATCAGTCAATAGCTTACCAGAATACCAATTAAGAATAGTGCGGGTGAAAGTATGAAAGGTCTTTTTAAAAGGATAGTACACGCCGGTGGAAACATGGGTTTTATTCCTAATTGCCTGCTGATATTCAAGTCCGGCACAGAAACCGGTGATTATCATTCAGAGATGAATGCAGAGAATTATGGTAGATGGCGAGAAGAAAAACTTATGCCAAACTTGCATAAGAATTTTGTTGTTACGGTCCTATCACAAAAGAGATCGAGCTCCAACGAGTACTACTATAAGATCGGTTAACGCAAAAAAATATTCCCTGCAGTACTACAATGTTAGAGCCACAGCTGTATCAAATTAAATTAAACAAAATAAACATCGATATGTAAGTTACAAGTTCCATTCTCCAGCAGTCGTATCACAGTACATAGCATAAATGTGTGGTTAACATTTGTAGTGAAAGTAAAAGCACATCATATCGTAGGTCTCAAAGCTATCCAGAATTGCTGGTGTAAAGTTACAAAGTTCCTTTTGTAAGGACAGAAATGATGATAAATGGTCTTTGTTTTACAAAATTCTAAGTTTACTATGATTTTGGCTTGTGAAGGTGTGTTCCATATAAACGAAACCGGTCACCCGAATTAATAAATATGGAATTTTGAGAGACAAAGACCTTTTCTCTCATTTCTGCTCGTTCAATTTCAATTATTCACTACCACATAATCAATTATTTACTACACTCCCCGACAAAAACTTAGACGCGGTAAGATGTTTTAAGGGTTTTAAGGGTTACAACATTTCTTTGCGAAACTAGCAAGATATCTAATTAAGTTTTTATTCATAAAAGTAAAATAAACTTAAAAATATCTCCTCCAGTAAGATATGAACTAAATAATAAATTATTACTCCAATGTTTAAACAATTTCTGCGACAACAATTTAGACGCTCTGTTGCAAATGAGAAACAAAAATCAACAAATGAGTGATCAGTAATGCGTAGATCCTCCATTGTTCTTAATCACTTCCAATAGTCTGTTATTAATAGATTTATATCAATTTAACACATAATTTTGAGGGATATTCTGCCATTCAGTCACTATTGAAGTTTTCAGTTCCTGTACCGTGAAATATTGACGGCCTGCGCCATAAACGCGACGTACCAATTCGCCCCACATGTTTTCAATAATGTTTAAGTCTGGTGACCGTGCCGGCTACTGTCAAGTTTTAATCTTTTTCTCTTTAAACCATTCAGTAATGGTTTTTTGCTTTATGAATTGGCGCGTTATTTTGCTGAAAAACAAAATTGCGCCCGGCCCATTGGTTTCCAAAACGTAGAAGATTGTCACGCAATAAGTCTTTATACGTCACAGATGTTATCTTGTGTGTGCAAAACATTATCCCACTTTTATCGCGAAATCCAATCGCTGCCCATATCATCACAGATCCACCCCCTACTTGTCTGGTGATTTTCACTTTTTGGTTCCTTTCTCAGATCGTGATAATAATGCGAGTACCCATCCGGTCAGTCCAAATTAAAACGTTTCTCATCGGAAAATATAACTTTTCCCATTGTTTCTTCCAGGATACGTGTTCTTCAGCAAATCTCAACCTCGCTTCTTTGTGTTTCGCTGAAAGTGGCGGTTTTCTCAACATTTTCTTCCGTGATATTACCGGTGACGCCTTTAAAATCCTTTGAACATTACGCACGTGCGTTTGTAGTCCCGCCTGTTCTGCAATAACTCTCGCTGACGCAGAAGAATTGGATGACATCGCAATATCATGCGTTTATCCAGCTCACTTACAGCTTTCGGTCGCCCCCTCGCCTTTTGGTTTGCCGTAATTTTCCGCATCTTTTAGGAAATTTCTAACGCAATCTGACGCTTCTTCGTAACCGACGAGCAATTTCCTTTTTACTAACACCATCCTGGTGCCAGGCTAGAACTTACCCCTTTCTATTAAGGATAATTGTTTTTTTCTACCCATATTGTAAACACTTTATAAAATATAATTTCTCGTGGTGAAATGTGTACACTTTACCAGCACAACCACTGCATATAAAGAGAAATATCAAATTGAAACATTTTTGCTTATATTAATATAATAAATGCACAGGATCTAAATTTTTGTCGCATTTAAAATTCCAATTTTGATCTGGGAAAATATCAATTACCCCTCATAAAGCAATATCTATAAATAGACTATTTACATAACAAGTATTAATAACCCTCATTTACATTTTATATAATGTCTAAATAAAAACCATACCGCGTCTATGTTTTTGTCGGGTAGTGTATTTTCAATTCAGTTCTTTTTGGAAAAAAAATCCCTTAATCTTTAACGTAACGATTTGATAATTATATTTAGCACAAAACAATAACATTTCTAGGAATGTTTGCATTTAGAAAGTTTTCCAGATTGATGCTATTATTAAACAGATAATTTGCGATAAAAAGATAGCAACCACGTGTGATATCCAAAAATCAATGCACACTGAGGATTCCTAGTAATTACTGTTATACTTAATGGCGATATCTAAGTTATTTATCTGACAAGATCGTTTTTTTTTTGTTGTAGAAATATGGCAACTTCAACTGTGGTGACTGAGTCTAGAAAAATTACTCAGACCACCACGACGGTATCAACAGGTGAGTGTCTTGTTTAAATTATTATGCGAGTTGCTTTAATTAACAGAATTAGATAGATTTATTCTAGACTAGTAGGTACACTGCCGTTCGGTGAAGTTCGGTCATACAATAAAAATCTATTATATCACACCGTGTACAATTATTAATACATAAAATTAGAAAAATATTAAGCATACACTCTTTTCTAAGGGATTAAATCCATAAATTATTATGTAAAGTAGAAATATTGCGACAACAACAATAAAGTCCCTTTTATTATCATTCCAAGAATTTCTGGGAAGTACCGATCTCTTGAAACGGGTCGTTTGGGGATTATTAACGAACAATACATTTAGGAAATATACCGCAGTATCACTCTTGTTTATTTATCACGGGCGAAAAGATATAAATTTGCTTCATTTTACTGTTAAACGTGTGTTGGTGTGCATCTGTCGTTTTTGCGCGAAAGTTTTAAGAAAATTTACTTCGAAATGGCACGTGGCAAGCCTACCAGTGTAGAAAAACGTTCACGCATTATTACGCTGTTGGAAGAAGGATATTCGGGGCGACAAATTGCTGAAAAAATAAATATGAGAAGTTCACCAGTAAATGACATCATAAAGCGATATCGGACAACTGGAACTATAGAAAATTGTGTTCATCCTGAAGCATCTAGGAAAACAACAAAAGCTGAAGATTTGAGAATTGTATTATTGAGCAAACGCAATAGAAAATTAACAGCGCCACAAATAGCAGCCGAAGTCAATCGCGGCCGTGAAGAACAAGTTTCGGCGAGTACGGTAAAACGTCGACTTCAACAAGCGGACCTTCATGGACGCATTGCCATTCGAAAACCCTTATTACGTCGGGGCAACAGAGCAAAACGACTACAGTGGGCCCGTTCTCATCTAGATTGGTCGTTAGATGATTGGAAACACGTGCTTTGGAGTGACGAGTCAAAGTTTGAGATTTTTGGGCAAAATCGACGAGTTTATGTCCGAAGATCTAAAACCGAAAAGTGATCCCGAACTCCATTGTGCCTACAGTGAAACGAGGGCGTAGTTCTGTGTTAGTGTGCGGATGTTTCTCCTTTGCTGGGACGGGAGATTTATGCAGAGTGCAGGGTGTAATGAGGAAGGAAAATTATTTTGCGATACTCCAGAATCATGCAGTGCCATCAGGATTGCGTATAATAGGCCGTAACTTTACATTCATGCATGACAACGACCCAAAACACACTGCGTTAGTGTGTAAGAACTATCTAAAGGAGCAAGAAGAACAGCACACCCTGAAAGTAATGACATAGCCCCCACAAAGCTCAGATTTGAACCCTATAGAGTTATTGTGGGATGAACTGGACAGGAGGATCCGAAAAATATGCCCAACTTCACAAGAACGTTTACGGAATATTCTGCAAGATGAATGGATTAATATTCCACAATCCGGTTTAACAAAACTTATCGAAAGAATGCCTAGAATAGTTCGAGCGGTGATTAACAGCAAAGGAGGTTTTTTCGATAAAAAAAAAATATAATGTTCAGTATGTTATATTAGGCCAGAATGACTTTTTACTTATTTATTTTTGTCTTTTTTACCTGTACATACAATAAAATTGCATTTTGTTTTTAGTTTCGTTTGTTTCTGTAACCTTTTCATGTTTTTTACCAACCGACCGAACTTCTCTGAACGGGAGTGTATGTAAAAATAATATTACACGCGACAATTATGCATTTTGTTCCATATTTCTAATAGATGGCTTTTCTGAGACACATATTGCAACATTTTGCGCAAGCTTTTGTTTTAATGATTATTGTTTGTAAATTTAATGGTTTTCTATATACCACATTTCTCCAGCATATATCGCAATACATTTCTTTGTCTTTGGGAACTTTGGGAAAAATTATGTGAATAACCTGTTTATAATCTTATCGAAAAATATCGGCAAATATCAGATTGCGTATTTCATCAGGAAGTTGATCACTTCATTATCTATGCAACAGAAAAACCTTTGTTTTTTAAGGTAGTCACAGCAAATGACGGAAACTGATGTTTAATGTTTTTATTTACTCAGTAAAGATTATTCAATACGAAATTTTATTTTGTTTTTAAATAATAAACTCATATGAGGCGAGCGTGGAGGAATCTACCAAATTCCAGGAGTGCATTGTACACATGAAAATTATGCTAAAACATGCATATGTTTTTATCCGATTTTCATTTGTTTTCAAGTTAAACGTATTTAACAAATTTTAACTACCGTTGTTGCAAATGATCCAAGTTTTCGAGGTTGCCTCAATCAATACTATCGAGGCTTAAATTCATTTCAATAATTTTCTTGTTCTGATATGTGTCACCCTCAGCGTATTTTGACAGTGATTTAACGTTGGTTTTTGTAATGGGAATGCTACAGCTGCCGTTGAGGAATATCGTCAACGATTTCCACATCAGGGAAATCTTGGCAAAAGCGTACTTATCAGAGTTTTCAACAAACTATGCGGGACCAGAATGCTTCCCAGTGCTAAAGTAACATCTAACGAGCTACTCGATAGAGTTTAGAAGAAGTAGACAATATTGTGGATTTAATAGAAGATGCTACGGTACTCAGTTGAGCATTCCACAAAAAAGAGTAATAAATATACTACATGAGCACATACAGCGTGTTCGACACCTACAACAGGAAGAATGTGTGGTGTGCTATGGTCCATAGATATTTAGTTGGCCCTTTCATTTTAGAGAAACACTTCGCTGAAGAGCACTACAAGGACCTAACCATCAGAATGCAAATGTATTATCGGCATGCTGGCACTCCTGCACACAAAAACAAATGAAAATCGGATAAGAACATATGAATGTTTTACATTATTTTTACGTGTACAATACACTCGCGGAATTTGATCAGTTCCTTCCGACTCACCCTATATAATAACCGGATTCTTGAAGCAAATAAATAACATACCATGTCCATCTTGTTGAATTCATTCGCCGAGGCCGAAGGATCACTTCGCCAGCAATAAAACTTGATGAGATACTCCATCATTTGATCCTACATTCTAAAAAGTGACAGACTGCTTCAAAAGATTTTGGATCATTCAAGATCCAATTTCTAATTACTCATTTAATACATGCAATGCGATTCTTTGATTTTAAGATATGTTTTCTTTTAGTGCAGGGTTATAAGAGGATAGAATCCCATTTGACGTCCTCATCAAGTGCCAACCCAGCATCACCCAACTACCTTACACCGATGTCAAATTTTCCGAGATTGACGGAGGGTCGCTCGTCTTATCATGACCCCATTTCTTACAAACCATCAACCCTATACAGATCGGCATTCAACAACGCACCTACGGCATCTTACCGCAGCTTCAATAGTAACGCCAAATGTTCTTCTATGGAGCCTTTACCAACTGAAAAGAAATCCAAATCTCTATTTTCTTTGTTCAAAAGTAGCGATAAAGAAAAGGACGACAAGGTTGATAAGAAGCCCAAAGAAAAGGATAAAACAAAAAAGGACAATGAGAAAAAGCCGAAGAAAGAGAAAGAAAGTGAGAAAGGAAAAGACAAAGACACGAAAAATAATAATAAGATTGTTGGTGGAACGGACGCTAGATCAGTTATGCCTTTGTCAAATTATAATAATAATAACAGTTATAACCAGCCATGCTTTAACCCTGGCGATATGGATAAGAAGCAAATAATTAAAGTAGTTAAAGGTAAAAACTTCCTACCCACAGAAGAGGATAAGGTTCCTACCTATAGTACGAAAAGTAGATATAATAGAGGAAAAGTGTTAGTCATAAACAATGTCAATTTTGCAAAAGAAAAATATAGAGCTGGTGCACACGTCGATCACGAAAATATTAGCAAACTTTTTAAGGGCATGGGCTTCTCCATTAAAGGAAATTCTGATAAAACCAAGAAGGTAAGCGCTTCTAAAAAAATTACGCTACTTTATATATACTTACAAGTTCAAGCATGCAGCATTGAAAGTATTTTCACTAAAAGGTGCATCGTTTTTAGGATATGGAGAAGATAATCACCGATTACTGCAGAGATTCGTCGTTGAAGAACGCCGATATCAACGTGACTGTGATTATGAGTCACGGCAACTCAGTCAACGGTAAAACATACATAGAAACGATAGATGGTCAAGACATAGAAGTTGAATGGATTGTGAACCAATTTAGCAATTCTAACTGCAGATATTTAGCTAATAAACCAAAGATCTTCATCTTCCAATGTTGCCGGTAAGTACAAGTTTTAAACACCTATTTTTGAATTAACTTCAACGCGAGGTCACCTAAGTAACCTAGCTGAATGTTAAAATTTTTTTACACTATTTCATGCGCCGTGACTCACTACATTGAGCTTAACTAATTTTGGCAAATAAAATTGGTTCTTATTACGAAGCAGCTACCTTCGTTATTTATTATCCGAATGCCTTATTTCAGAGGGGAAGGAAGGGATGTCATCCAAACCGACGCTACAACATTTCAAGCTCCTAGAACTAACGCTGACATGTTGCTGGCATATGCTACGGTTCCAGGTACAGTTTTATCGATATCTTAGCCTATAATAGCATTAGCATAACGTTATTCCCCGTTCTTAGGCTTCGTTTCTCATCGAAATCCAAAATTGGGTACCTGGTATATCCAAGCTATTTGCAGAATTTTCATGGAGCACGCTCACGACACCGACGTAGAAAATCTACTGAAGATCGTCGATGCAAACTTGGAGAAAAACTACTCATCTCATCGACAAACCAGCAGCTACGAAAATAGAGGATTCAAAAGGTGTTATTTAAATCCGATACCTTGAGCGAGGAAGCCTATACGGTTAAACAAAGATTATTTTTTATACAGTTGTAGCTAATTATGTGATCTGCTTAAAGTCGTAATGGAAAAATAGTTCACTCATTTAGCTTTATGTTGAATAGACTCCAAACTATTCATATGTGATTTTTACGACGTATTTCACTAAGGTGCTAACAATTATAAAAACCAAATTTTTATAAGTACTATTTAGATAATAATAGAGATATAAGTACGTAAGTAGTTAATTCTTCTCGATACGGAAGGAGTTATTGCGAGTTGTGTATGTTAGCATACTTGTTCAAGTGAGATTCTGTTGTATTGTATAGTATTTTGTAGAGACTGAATTTAATGTAATTAATAGTTTCTGAGACTATTTATTTAATAAGATTCTATATGTCGTTTAATGTTTTATATTCTTTATCATCATTTTAGAATAATAAATATACGTTTTTATTTCGGCGTTTTACTTGTTTCGTTTTGTGAATAATCAGTTTGGATTAGCGGTGCAGGATTCACAAAACCAAATTTAATTAACTCTGTCCACTGACCCGAAGAAGAGATGAATAATACAAATTGAGCGCTCAAGATGATATAAAAAAAATGGTTCTTATATAATAATAATTTTTTTGTTAGTCTTGGACTACTTTTAATTAATTAATAATAGTTAGTTACTTATGTCGTAAAGTCCGTGGCTCATGAAAAGGAAAATTAAAAAAAATGGATTTGTCAAAACAACAGCAACGTCTTCTATGTAGGCGGTAAACTGAGTCTCTTGGAGTTACTGAGTTGCTTGAAAAGATGTAAGATAGAAGAACTCCTTCCAAAAATCGATTGGAAATCGAAGTACGAAGTTAGGCTGATTAATAGTCAAGTTCCATCACTACATTTAATCGGTTACCTCGTCCTGGAGTCTTCCGATAAAGAAGTTCTCATTGTATACAATCGCGAATGTGGCCGTATCATCTCCGGTTGTAGGATGTTTAAGGAGATTAAGTTTTCGAGGATGTTCTTTTTAATATAATTACTTGTAGCTACTCGTGTGTTCTGCCCCTTTCGGGAAAATTCTATTTTTAGGTTTCTTGTTTATGAGTTATTAAAAACATAGAAACCTGAATCTTTAATTGAAATTTTATAATGTTTGGCAAATAAAAAAACCTACGTTTTCTATACATTTTATTGAATATAATACCACAGCCTTTTACTACTCAAATTACAACTACTAAAAGATATAGTTCAGAAGAACAATTGACGTGGTTTTTTAAACAGTTCTGAGACATTTTACAAATTATAATTGTAAGAGGGAATAGAAAAAATAATAAATATAGCAACCCTTTGTACTTATGCATATAAAATGTGTTTTTTTTTATCAAAAGATCTATAAAAATCGAACCATATTAAATAACTTCAATAAGTTAAACCTTTTATGAATGTTTCTGCAAGGTCTTAATTTTATAATAGAAACAGTTTATCCAACCCCAACACAACTCCACCCGTAAAAGATTTTCCGAGCAAATTTTCACATTACTAGCAAATACAATGGCAAGTTTCGATCGTTTTTTTACACAGATTGAGATGAACACTACCTACAGAGTCTCTTACCTACGTACGCGAAGTTTCTTTACTGCAAAGAAGCAATCGCCTAAAATTTCACGTTTAAATTAACCTTTCCTAAATTTAAGAATTAATACACTAGTGACAAGATAGACGGCGATCCACATAACCGTACTTATAAATCCAGCGTAAACCGTCGGATGTGATAATTCCCAACCTCGCTGCAGCATCGCCCTTAAGCTTTCCGTACTCTTCGTTAACGGAAGGATAAAAGATACCAACTTGAGCAAATGATGCATAGCTTCGATGGGCCATATGATCCCGCACAGCATGACGATGGGAAGGAAGGAACCCATGGCCAAGTACGTGGCCGTTCTTTCGGTATCGCAAACGCAGGACACCACGCAACCAAAGCACATCCCGCAAAATCCAGTTAGAACGGTAAGGATAACCACCAAGCTGAGGGATCCTTTCTGGGTAACGTCGAAAACGGCGAAAGAGAAGACCAACACGAAGATAGCTTGGAAGAACATCACTACGAATTCCGTGAGGACATGAGCGAACAGCAGCTCAATGGGAGTGATTCCGTTCACCAAGCATCTTTCTTGTATACCTTCGTTTCTTTCGAGCAACATTGCGCCTGATGTTAAAGCGACAGCCAAGAAGAATATAATGCTGTTGAAAAAAAAGGGGAGCAATTAGTTTTGTTGTTTGTTGATAATCTTTTGGTGTCTACGCACTACAATAATAATGAAATAAAATCAGAAACTTATTACCATTCCACTTTGTTGTTAATTTACATTGATGGCCACCGCTATTTTTATGCACAGGTTTGTATGAATTAAACGAATTACGAGAAAGCTTCAAATGGATATAATTAAAGTAATGTGAGATGAGGCAAATAAATATAACAAGAAAAAATATTAAATGATTGATCAATAAATTGCAGGACATGATAAGAGGAAAGAAAAAAACGCCAGGAATTATATAATAATAGAAAAATAAGAGCAAAAACCAATTTACAAATAGAAATGATATGAAAGAATTGGCAGAAAAATGCGAGTCGAGGCAGTACATGGGTGGAAGGTAATACCTTTCTTGAACAATTTAAAGAAAACAAGCATTACACTATTATAGATATACAGATGGTTTAATTTCTGTTGCGCATGAAGCATGAAGTCATTTTTTTTCAACGTTTTCTTTACGGTTTTTCATTAGTTTCTAAAATAATTTGAGATATTTGCGAAATGCGATTGTTTCTTTATCGCCAATTATCTTAAAGGTCTTACATGTTAGTTACTAACTGGCTATTCAGATTTGGATAAACAATGAACTAAATGCAGAAGCGTTGGAACAAGTAGAAGCATTAAGAGTCAATGTTCATAAAAGTTGTGATAGATGAAAACGGGACAAACAACATAATCATATCGTAAAACAGAAGTAAGCAGAAAAAAATAGAAATGTAGTACCTAAGAGCCACAAGAAACAATAGAAATCTAGTACCTAAGAGCCACAAGAAACAATAGAAATCGTAATGAAGATGTAAGAAGTTAATTAGAAACGGCGATAAAAGTATACGTAGCAAAGAGAAAACAATGTGGTTCTTACATGCCTTAAAGAAGACTAGGAAAAGGATAACGTGCGATGATAGGGTTGCAAAAAGCTTAGGAGAATGTGGACAAGAGATGAAGAAAATTATAAACAGTAAAAAGGAATGCGTTTTCTTGATCTACAGTTGGACTTTGAGACCTTGACACTTTAGGATAGAATAAGGGTTTCGCGTACACCCTTTGTGAATTTGAAATTTTTCAAAATAATTTTCGACATCGTTGAAAGTTTGATTCACACTATAAAGACTAGGATTTAGGATGGCAAAAAACAATTAAGGAAACATTTCTGCGTGATTACAGAAGAACTAGGAAGTTTTCTTTCTAACAAAACTAACTTACGTTAAAATAACTCCAGGAGCAGCAAAATCGGTGAAATTCGGTACTTTATAACCATACACTGGTTCGTTGAATCTCACAGGAATTTTACCAAATCTCCTATCAGCGCCGCAGGACTCCACATAGTTCTGGAAGAAGGTTTCGAAGCTAAAGTACATGTTTCTTTTGACGTAGAAACCAATATTTTGATCTAAATAAAAAGAAAGAGGTATTAGGGAATTATTCACGGATAGTAAACATTAACGGTTGCTCAACGAATTATGTTTAAAGTGGGGATAAATTTTGAAAATTTACGACGATTATAGGTAATTTGAATTAACTAACCGAAACCGTGTGACAAGTTATCTAAGCATATTTTTATAAGCAGATGAAAGTTTGATATTTAATAAATTTTCCGTCATTTATTAGCGAAAATAAACAAGTATTTAGGGTTGCTAAAAAAAATTTATTGTAGAACGTAAAACAACATATTTCTACTGATTTCTTGGTCAAAAACCTGTCCAATTAACTGGCCAATAAATCGTGTCGTGTAAAACAGGCTTTAGACGAGTTAAACAAAGAATTGCGTATTTATTCGCAAATACATGAAGGTTAAATGGAAAGTCCCACCATCATGTTAGATTAGTTTTAGGGAATGATGTACGGTCAGGGAATAATTCCCGAACCAAACAAGGCGGAGCGAGCGAGAGAGAAGATATCGGTATGGGTACCCTTTCGTTCGGAAATTATTCCCTGGCCCTGTAATATATAGCAATCTTTGTAAATAAACATAAACATTTTGTTTATTGCATATTGTTGCATATTAAAATAATGTATTTGGTGAGCAACCATATAGACGACTTGTTTACTGAAAATTATTATTTTTTTATTATCTGCACGTTTTTTTAATTGCAAAAGTTTTTTAACATTCGTAATGAGCGGGAATAAGAAATAATAGAAGCCAGGTGGATGTCACGAGTGACTTGACCTTCAGGAGGCAAGTCGGCTGCATTGTAACATTTATATTGTAAGACTGGTTCTATGTGCATTTGGTTAAAACGTGGTAAAATTTTTGGATTGATTTCCAAATCTTTTAAAACAACACACTATCAGGCAGTGAAAGAATTTTCGATAGTGTTTAAAGGTGTGCACTTGGGAATAAACATGGCTTTTACAATTCAACCAACTTACTTGATATATCTTGATAAATATCCACGTTGGACGCGATTACATCCTCATCAGTGATGGACCTTCCCATATTCCATCTAGATCTCAAAGCATCCGAGAAGTTACTCTTGAACAAAATGGCCGCCCAAGATTTCCCCAATTTAACTTGGTCCTTCGCAACATCCAGATCGTCGTAATAAGTTAGATCGAAAGTCATCTCTTCTAACTGGTGTACGTAATTACAACTCAACAGAGTAGAGTTACATTGATAAGCTGGATTCGGTTTGCATTTTTCTCCTATATCTAATTCCTCGTTGATAACGGAAATCGGTAAGTGAGTGGGATCGTGGCCGATAGTCAAACAGAAAAGAATGATTTGTGTCATCGGCAGTGCAAGAATGAACAACATAACCGGGTAGTTCCTGAACATCCAAAGCATATTCTTCCACATCAGAGCTAACATGTGGTGCTTCTGTATGATTTTTAAGCGATCGCAGAAGCTCGTCGGTGGTTCCTCTTCCGGAGGTAATTCCGGATGTGTGACAACATTCTCCGAAGCCAAGGAGATCCTACCTCCGCGACTTCCCATTGAGATGTTATCGCCGAATTCTCCGGACATTTCGCTTTGCTCATCGTCCACAACAACCGCCTCGTTGACGACGCCAGAAGGCACCTGTATTACCGACGTTACATTTTGAGCAATCGAGGAACGTCTCGTTTTACCTTGGTTCTGTATGACCGATAGCTTGAGGAAGACGTCCTCTAAGGAATCGGAATTGTATTGCGCCATTAAGTTATCTGGCGAAGATTCTGCTAGGAAATAACCACCTCTCATAAGAGCTATCTGAAATAGAAAAAGAATACATTGACTTCAGTTTAAATACAGGAAATTGTTTGCTAATATTAATTTTCTTGCTGTCTTGGTCAGGTTTATTGAAATTATAGTTTTGTTATAAAATATAAAAAAAAATTTTTTTAATGAGATGGGCGAGTCTGATGAGATGATCTATGTTTGTGAGTAACAATCGTGCACTAATTTCCAGTTCCCTCTTTCGCGATGAGGCTCTACTAAATTTGAAGTCGGGAAAGCAATAAGCAGCCTCTCTACAGTGACTCATGCTTCAGGATATAAAAATATCCTTCTAGAAGGATTAGTTTCTGCTCCTCATTTGTAGCTAATTCGATAAGTTGCTCCTATATTAGTGTGGACTCCAACTTTGTTGATCTGCCTGTAAAAGGGTCCAACACCCAATCGGGGATAACCAAGTGAAGAATGTCTTCAAATCTCTCAAAGTCAAAATGAAGAGCCGTTAAGTGTTTTCCAAACAAAGTTGACGAAATAGTCTCATTTGATGATTTTATTAACCGTTCTATTAACTAATTTTTGGCGACTAGATGTTATCGATGAATGATATCATACATTCGGTATAGCTTGTTGTAATACGCCAGAAAGCCTCAGTGTCGCCTTACCATTGCCGGAGCACCGTCAGTAGCAACGGAGATGATATTACTCAAGAGTATAGCTTTTACATCGAAAAATCTTCTCAATTCATTAAATGCAGTTTCACCTTTCGTTCAGGTGCTCAACATTTGGCAAATAACAACTCTTATGGCATTTTTTCTTCTTCTACAAATCTCCCATAAACTAAAAGTAAGGTTTCGTTTCCTAGCAAAGTTAACTCGTTGAGCCGGATAGAGATGCGACGTAAAAATTATTTATTGCTACTTATTTTAACTTTCACAACATTGAAAATGGCTCACAATTATTTTACTTTATATTAAATCTTGCATAGACGTTGTTCACGCACCCCCAAATTGCTTTTAATTTGCCACAAACCCCATCAGCGGTCACAAGGATTCATTCTGTAATCTCAAACAGCAAAGAGCAAAGAGGGGAGTAAAAATATATAGGGGGGTTCCATTTAAAAACGAGTGTTAACCATTTGAAGAAGCTTCAATTAATGTTAATTCCCTGATAATGAAACTACTTTACATTAACTATTGCCGTAACGACAGTAAAAAATTTTATATATTTTTCTTAAAGAGCGATTATCTCAAAAACTGTTAATTTTAAATATTGGGTGTAGCATACAAAGGTACCTTATTTTTTATCAATAAAAGTAAGAATGTTATAATATGCAGCTGTTCCATTTAAAATAACAAATTTAAATAACGTACCAGAGAAACTAAACACTCCTACATATGTTGTTGTAGACTTCCGCGGTCGTTGTTTACTTTTAAAGAATTTGGGTTTACCGGTGGAAACCGCGCCGTATTTGCATGAGAATGCCGACGTTTCGCTCTCAATTGGATGGAGTTTCTCCCGGGCTGCTGCATGTTGCATCGCTGCTGTACACAATTGAGAGCGAAACGTCGGCATTCTCATGCAAATACCCGGAAACCCAAATTCTTTAAAAGTAGACACTCATACTTCAAAATAATTTTCGCTCATAGACTAACTGATTTGAAAGATTTTACAATTGAATGGATGGATAACGTGCAATTCCAGTGAATTATTTCATAATTATCGTTTCTATCTACGAAACAAAGTTTATAGACATTATATAAAATGTAAATGAGGGTTATTAATACTTGTTATGTAAATAGTCCATTTATAGATATTTCTGGGTATTTATTGCTTTATGAGGGGTAAGCGAGATTTTCCCAATTTCCAAAATAGGAATTTTAAATGCGACAAAAATTTAGACCCTGTGCATTTATCACATTAATATAAGCAAAAATGTTTTAATTTGATACTTCTCTTTATATGCAGCGGTTGTGCTGGTAAAGTACACATTTCACCACGAGAAATTATATTTTATAAAGTGTTTGCAATATGGGTAGAAAAAAGCAAATGTCCTTGATAGAAAGGGGTAAAGTTCTAGCCTGGCACCAGGATGGTGTTAGTAAGAAGGAAATTTCTCGTCGGTTACGAAGAAGCGATCATTCTGTTAGAAATTTCCTAAAAGATCCGGAAAATTACGGCAAACCAAAAGGTCAGGGGCGACCGAAAGCTGTAAATGAGCGGGATAAACGCGTGATATTGCGGTGTGCATCCAATTCTTCTGCGTCGGCGAGAGTTATTGCAGAACAGGCGGGGGTACAAACGCACGTGCGTAATGTTCAAAGGATTTTAAAGGCGTCACCGGTAATATCACGGAAGAAAATGTTGAGAAAACCGCCACTTTCGGGGAAACACAAAGAAGCGAGGTTGAGATTTACTGAAGAACACGTATCCTGGAAGAAACAATGGGAAAAAGTTATATTTTCCGATAAGAAACGTTTTAATTTGGACGGACCGGATGGGTACTCGCATTATTATCATGATCTGAGAAAAGAACCAAAAGTGAAAATGACCAGACAATTAGGGGGTGGATCTGTGATGATATGGGCAGCGATTGAATTTCGCGATAAAAGTGGGATAGTGTTTTGCACAAACAAAATGACATCTGTGACGTATAAAGACTTATTGCGTGACAATCTTCTACGTTTTGGAAACCAATGGGCCGGGCGCAATTTTGTTTTTCAGCAAGATAACGCGCCAATTCATAAAACAAAAACCATTACTGAATGGTTTAAAGGGAAAAAGATTAAAACTTTACAGTGGCCGGCACGGTCGCCAGACTTAAACATTATCGAAAACATGTGGGGTGAATTGGCACGTCGCGTTTATGGCGGAGGCCGTCAATATTTCACGGTACAGGAACTGAAAACTTCAATAGTGACTGAATGGCAGAATATCCCTCCGAATTATGTGTTAAATTTATATATGGTAAATCTATTAATAACAGACTATTGGAAGTGATTAAGTACAATGGAGGATCTACGCGTTACTGATCACTCATTTGTTGATTTTTGTTTTACATTTGCAACAGAGCGTCTAAATTTTTGTCGCAGAAATTGTTTAAACATTGGAGTAATAATTTATTATTTAGTTCATATATTACTGGAGAAGATTTTTTTTAGTTTATTTTACTTGTATGAATAAAAATTTAATTAGATATCTTGCTAGTTTCGCAAAGAAATGTTGTAATCCTTAAAACCCGTAAAACATCTTACCGCGTCTAAGTTTATGTCGGCAGTGTACCTTCTTACTAAAGTGGATTCGTTTCCTTACAAGAGAGGAAAGCGTTCTCCTGTTTTTTTTATCATTGATTTAAAAATTCAATAATTAGTATGCATGCCATTCTTTAAACATTACTTTCCTGAATAACGCGCGTTGCGCCTTTTCTTATCCTTATGTATGTAGCATGTAGAATTAAGTGCCAATCGTATGGTAATCGGTAGTGGAACCATTCGTATGTAAATTAATTGCGGAAAAGATTGTTATAAATTTAATTTACTATATTAGCATAATAGTCATGGTCTTAAATTGTTTACTGTAACTTATGATTATAAAAAGACCTTCTTGGAAACATTTTAACGACTGTTCTCCAGAGGAAACTACCATGGGTCAACATTATTTACGTTCTTACCATATTAGTAATTCCTTTACGGAACATAGAAAATAAATTAAGTGGCCTAACATTCTGTTGTAGATAGATAGAATAAAAAAAAATAACAAGATGTCATAAAAGAGAATAATATTACCTTGGTTTCTCCCAGAATCATGAATAATATAGTAAATATTCACATTTAAATACACAAGCTGTCGGGACGATTTTAAGATTTATACTATTTACATGTATTAAACTTATTCTCCAATGCATGTAAATTCATTTCAAATGTCATAGGTTTGAATGCTTTGGAAAAGGCAAAAGAATTATGTTTTAAAATTATCAGATCGAGTGAAGATATTGCTTTTACGAAATGAGCTCTTTTTCTTATTATCAGGTCTGACGGGAGGGCATATTTCAAAATTATATCGAAATCTACAGGATCTCATCAGTTCGTACTTTTTTAAACGGAATATGATATATACGCTTAAAACCAAGCGTTTTCGAATTATTGGTTCCTTTGAAAAAGTGCGCATTAGACAGATGAGATTTTGGGCATCTGGATTGGGCTTATGTGGTGCTGAATTGTTAATGAGATGGCCGAAATATGGTGTTAAGTTTGTATAACATCTTTTCGTAAATACACTTCCCAACAAAAACTTACACGCGATAAGATGTTTTAAGGGTTTTAAGGGTTACAACATTTCTTTGCGAAACTAGCAAGATATCTAATTAAGTTTTTATTCGTAAAAGTAAAATAAACTTAAAAATATCTCCTCCAGTAATATATGAACTAAGTAATAAATTATTACTCCAATGTTGAAACAATTTCTGCGACAAAAATTTAGACGCTCTGTTGCAAATGTAAAACAAAAATCAACAAATGAGTGATCAGTAACGCGTAGATCCTCCATTGTACTTAATCACTTCCAATAGTCTGTTATTAATACATTTATATAAATTTAACACATAATTCGGAGGGATATTCTGCCATTCAGTCACTATTGAAGTTTTCAGTTCCTGTACCGTGAAATATTGACGGCCTCCTTTTAAAGAATTTGGGTTTCCGGGTATTTGCATGAGAATGCCGACGTTTCGCTCTCAATTGTGTACAGCAGCGATGCAACATGTATGTAAACTGTATGTCATATAATAATCATTTTACATCGTTAAATGTAAAAAATTTCACTTATTCCCCCAAAACCCACGACCTTAATTTCAATCTAATTTGGAAAAATCATAAATTTCTAAATTTATTTATCCCCCTCCTAAAACATTGAACAGTATATATGAAATGGGACACTTAATCACCTTGATCTCCTAAATTTCTACCTTCCTAAAGTTGCTTCATCTAAGAGAAATTATCAAGGTCTAACGTGATGTAGGAGATTTTAATAACTGTCTTTACGCACGTCTTTTATTATTACGTAAATACACGGACAAAATATCAAATGTATTCATGGTGAACAAGGTTAATATTTCACAAAAATTTATTATAGCGGCAGTCATGCGAGTACGTAGAAAGGAGCTGTCGTAGCCCCGATTGTAGGCTGTCGCCCGCTGCGCCATTCCGTGGAGATTAAAACTAAAAAGAAGCCATTTAAAAAGATACCCAACACAATTTCTTAAAGGTAAACTTATACAGAGACATCCTATATAATGTAATTTAGATAAAGTTATCAAAATTATGAAAAGCAGCCGAAGGCAATGATAGTGGACGTTGATAAATAAGAATTTAGTAGATGTAGTAATAAAATATGATGACCATCACCGATAAAACTATCAAACCTAAATATCACAAATTTGAAGTAAAAATAAATTGAATATAAAAGAAAACTTACATAAAAGAGGGGGAAAGCCCTATATTCAAGGATCAGGTACAGGGTTGTACAATTTAATCACCAAATTTGCCTTACAAGGAGATGCATCAAAATTATTCGGTGACATACTAGGATTATTAATAGAGAGTTTTAAAATAAGAAAATTAGTAGAGATTTGTTTTATTAAACAAGTCATTATTACCAATTAAAGACCGTTATACTAACTACCATATTTTAAAATCTTAACTTTCCGTTTTGGACTTATGTGCTTGCTTCAGATACAAAAAGGGAACCCTGAATTCTCAATTTTATTCAGGGGGGCAAGGGTACCATATCGCCGCCCCTTATATTCTAAAGGAAAAATGCACTTGCGCTCCTACAGGAAGGATTCCACAATAATGATTATTACTCTTAGCACCTACACTGCCGTTCAGAGAAGTTCGGTCGGTTAGTAAAAAACATCAAAAGGTTACAGAAACAAACGAAACTAAAAACAAAATGTAATTTTATTGTATGTACACGTAAAAAAGACAAAAATAAATAAATAAAAAGTTATTCTGGCCTAATATAACATACTGAACATTATTTTTTTTTTTCATCGAAACAACCTCCTTTGGTGTTAATCACCGCTCGAACTATTCTAGGCATTCTTTCGATAAGTTTTGTTAAAAGGGATTGTGCAATGTTAATCCATTCATGTTGCAGAATATTCCGTAAATGTTCTTGTGAAGTTGGGCATATTTTTCGGATCCTCCTGTCCAGTTCATCCCACAACAACTCTATAGGGTTCAAATCTGGGCTTTGAT
This sequence comes from Marronus borbonicus, assembly GCA_902655005.2. Taxonomy (NCBI): domain Eukaryota; kingdom Metazoa; phylum Arthropoda; class Insecta; order Coleoptera; family Scarabaeidae; genus Marronus; species Marronus borbonicus. Next base: position 1,654,145 of record LR737386.1, read on the forward strand.
GGGACCATGTCATTACTTTCAGGGTGTGCTGTTCTTCTTGCTCCTTTAGATAGTTCTTACACACTAACGCAGTGTGTTTTGGGTCGTTGTCACGCATGAATGTAAAGTTACGGCCTATTATACGCAATCCTGATGGCCCTGCATGATTTTGGAGTATTGCAAAATAATTTTCCTTCCTCATTACACCCTGCACTCTGCATAAATCTCCCGTCCCAGCAAAGGAGAAACATCCCCACACTAACACAGAACTACGCCCTTGCTTCACTGTAGGCACAATGCAGTTCGGGATCACTTTTCGGTTTTAGATCTTCGGACATAAACTCGTCGATTTTGCCCAAAAACCTCAAACTTTGACTCGTTACTCCAAAGCACGTGTTTCCAATCATCTAACGACCAATCTAGATGAGAATGGGCCCACTGTAGCCGTTATGCTCTGTTGCCCCGACGTAATAAGGGTTTTCGAATGGCAATGCGTCCATGAAGGTCCGCTTGTTGAAGTCGACGTTTTACCGTATTCGCCGAAACTTGTTCTTCACGGCCGCGATCGACTTCGGCTGCTATTTGTGGCGCTGTTAATTTTCTATTGCGTTTGCTAATAATACAATTCTCAAATCTTCAGCTTTTGTTGTTTTCCTAGATGCTCCAGGACGAACATGATTTTCTATAGTTCCAGTTGTCCGATATCGCTTTATGATGTCATTTACTGTTGAACCTCTCATATTTATTTTTTCAGCAATTTGTCGCCCCGAATATCCTTCTTCAAACAGCGTAATAATGCGTGAACGTTTTTCTACACTGGTAGGTTTGCCACGTGCCATTTTGAAGTAAATTTTCTTAAAACTTTCGCGCAAAAACGACAGATGCACACCAACACACGTTTAACAGTAAAATGAAGCAAATTTATATCTTTACGCCTGTGATAAATAAACAAGAGTGATGCTGCGGTATATTTCTTAAATGTATTGTTCGTTAATAATCCCCGAACGACCCGTTTCAAAAGATCGGTACTTCCGAGAAATTCTTGGAATGATAATAAAAGGGACTTTATTGTGGTCGTCGCAATATTTCTACTTTACATAATAATTTATGGCTTTAATCCCTGAGAAACGAGTGTATGCTTAATATTTTTCTAATTTTATGTATTAATAATTGTATACAGTGTGATATAATAGATTTTTATTGTATGACCGAATTTCACTGAACGGCAGTGTACATAGAATTAAATGGGAAAGTCATCATCATAACTTCTTCAAATAAAAACAATCTTTATTCCGCCAACACTTTATAATAATTCTGTAGGTATTTTTACTTTATCCGGAAAGATAATTTTGTAAAGAAAAACAGTAGCAAATAGTGTTATAACACCACATAATCATCAGAGTTCCTAAAGAAAGAAAAAGAAATTACATAATATCCACCAAATATGTAGGTATCCATACGAATTACAACTTCACACCTCTTGATTATCATCATTTTTCACGCATATTTTTCAAACACTTTCGTTTTCCAACGTAAATCGTAGCTATTATGCATTGCATTCTCAAGCTGACCATCTGTTAAGATTTTTTCTTCCTGGTGTGCAGAATGCCCATGCTCTGGTAATTTTGCTTACAATACACGCGTTATGTATTTATGCTGCGTACGGAGGTATTGATATGTAGGTAAGTAGGTAGTATCATTATTTTGCAATTAAACGCAATAGCAATAATGATGAGCGTAAAAAAATAACATTGAAAATGCAACGATCTGAATATTCACTTTAAGTGACCGATTTAAAATATAAATGATTTGATCTAGATAGGTATCAATAGCTTTGTTACTGATGATTATTATCGAAGCTACGAAATCAATGAAATTAGAAGACTGGTAAGGCTTTCTTCTGGAAATTACAAAAGGTTTGCAATACTGTAGCTCTAGTGATATTAGAGTTATCACTGGTTGGACACGGTGTACTCGTATCATTAATAAACAAATAGTGATAAAGGTCGCTATGGACCCAATTGAAGTACAGATTTTATTTTGACAAAAACGCTGCGGTAGAAGCCGCAATTTTCAACTTGGAGGAAAAACAAGAATATGAAATTATAGGCAGGAGCGTGCTCTACAAGTTCGATAATAGATATCATTTCGATATATGACGAGAAAGGTAAAAAAAATGTAAACGCAAACATGTTTCCTCTTTTTATCTAATCTCGAGAACAATCAATGTTGTGAAGTGAAATAGTCATACAACTTAAATTGTAGCGAATGAAGAAAGAAACAAGGTAACCATACAACTTACACCGAAACGAAACAAAATTCACCCCTTTTTTTCAAAATGGCAGAGACAGAATGAAAAAAATCTTGGTGGAAAACCTCAAGTTAAATTTTTCAAATCCCCTCCCACATAATATGGAAAAATTGAATTTACAGGTTCATTTTCTTTATTTCGCCTTATTTTCACAGACAGAATTATTGGAATAACTTGTTACGTAGCCAGAGAAGTCCTAGAAATAATTTGGAACAAAATCACGCTTTTCCTTAAACTTAACATCATTAGATCAATTCATCAGCACATCACTTTATCGAAACAATTTTTTGAAAATATTTAAAAATTGAGGGCTAGGGATAGCAAAGAACCGCTAGTTTCATAGTGGTATTTGTGTTATTCGTTGCACATTTGAACAATGCTGCAGTTAATACAATATGATCATTAGAGATGATCAAGGCAGGTGAAATTATTACTTTTTTGCAGCGACTAGACAGACTCGTGTTTTGTCGATTCTCGGGGAACCCCTCTCTCATGAGACGAATAGACACGAGTCTGTCTAGTCGCTGCAAAAAAGTAATAATTTCACTTGCCTTGGTCATCTTTAATGATCATAAAAATATAATCGAGAGGTAATGGTCAAAAGCAGCAGAATGGGAATGGTCTCAGTCTATCCAACTCTGTTTGGATGAATTTAATCTTCAGTTGCCTTATTTTAGATATTTAACTGCAGTTGCATTAAATTGGTTTAACCACGTTTTGTAGTAGGTCCAACATATATATTTAGAACCCGACGTGTGACCATCGTGTTCATCACTGAACCTTGGAGAACGCCAAAACTAAGTTTTGACTAAGATTTAGTCAAAAAAATATTTTAACCATAACACCATTAGTTAATATTGTATAATTATGAAGTTCCAAGAAATGATTTTTGGAGACGAAAAGTACACTTCGTAGTTTTATTTATGGCAAGTTGCACCGGAACGAATGATAATTTATTGTATTTGTCATATTCCATCTTCCATTTTAACTTTACGCAAGATTAAATTTTAATACCTGTCGGTGCAACCGGTTACACATTAGTCACACAGATATCTGAAAATACCAAGAATAATAACAGATAAGATTCTCGAACATTCTATGGACACTTTTAGTTAGCATCTATTTGTAAACATATTAGTATTCCCGCAATTACTAAAACTGTAAATATTTACGAACGAACCTCTGAATTAAAGCAGTATCCTACACGGGTACTCCCTTTTTGAACTAACAATTTTGTTCGTTGAAAAAGGAGATATTAACATAATACCCGTGAAATACCGGTTCTGACTTAAATCCTTTTCATTAATAAATTCTACATTTTGTTAAACTTGACATTTCTCTTAAAGGAAAGGTCACTGTTTTCATAAAAAAATTACAAAAATATCTGTAAATGAGTCGCCTATTATAAATATTTTATTGGGTTACTTCTATGTGTTAACAAGTTTGAAACCGTTTTCTACTTACAATATCAGATTCACCCTTGCAACCGGTTAAGATATGACCCAAATTGTCAAAATGTTTGATACTTAAGTTAATTGCAGAATATATTTTGGGTTATTTATAAAATGTTTATAACTTCTTCTAGTATTTTTCCTTTCGGCCAGTACATTTTGGAATGTGCAACGTGTCCATGAATCCGATTAAAAAATAAAAATCTTTTTTGGTATTTTATGAAATTGTCTTTATAAGGCAAATTTTTCTAATTTTCGCTTATGGTGGCAATTGAGACATTTTCAAAAATATCATAATGTAATGCTTTTGTTTCTCATCATCTAAACAATAAAAAAAGAGAATCACCAATACCAGAAGTATAAAATTAAGTTATAGCCGCTACGGCCTCTTTTAACTCAACTAACGTAACCCATTCCTTTTCATAAATTAAGCGTTTCGCAAATCTTTCGTGTTTGTGAAGAAGTTAGAATAAAAAATTCCGAAACGTTGAAGCAGCAATTCAAGGTAAAATTCATAAGATTATATGCAATAACTTGTTTTTTACTATAATTTACACACTCACCAAATGTGCTTGTCTTGTTTCGTCGATATAATGAGTTGTAATAATGACAGTGGTACTTCCGTTCTTAGTAATCTCCACTAGATGATCCCAGATGTTCTGCCTCAATAGCGGATCAACTCCAACAGTCGGTTCGTCCAAAATCAACAACTCTGGTTCGTGAAGTAAAGCAGCCGCTAGCGATACCCTCCTTTGTTGGCCGCCGCTCAAAGTCTTCACGTATCCATCAGCGCCGGGAAGATTCAAAAAATTCAAAAGGAAATTCAATCTTTCTTCGATTTTCTCTGGAACCATCCCGTTTACCCAACCGAAATATTTCATGGTTTCGCGTATGGTGAATTCACCGTATAAAGCCAATTCTTGAGGCATATAACCTATTCTAGGACCTGGCACTCCGCTTCCTCGAGAACCCGGTTGCCCTCCCAAAACCCAGATTTCCCCCGAGTTTAAAGTCTTTCGTCCGACGATGCAGCTTAGGAGTGTAGTTTTACCGCAACCGCTAGCACCTAGCAGGCCATAGATGGATCCTTTAGGCACGGTCATATTGAGATCCTCTAGAATGACGACTGGGTTCTTCTTGGTGCCATATCTTTTATAAGCTCTTCTAACGCAGACTGCCTGTTGTCTTCGAGATGATACAGTTGAGTGTTGAGTGCGAAATTGCCTTCGACGTAATTCCAAATCACCCGATTCTGTAGTCATTGTTGTGATACTGGAAATAAGATAAAAACCATTAGAATTAGATGGAATTATTTTGTTTTGGCTTATTTTAAATTCTGTCTTTTTTGTCCAATTTAACATAAGGCATGGTACGCTACAATTGGCGATTAATTGCCTTCTAAAGACATCAAGATAACCGGATTTCCCCGTTACAAGAATGCTTCCTTTTTGAAGCGACTTTATGAAACTGTTAAGCATAATAATGAGGTACACACCAGTGTCGCAAATGTAAATGCGACTGTACTGACTAGCTAACCTCGGAAAAAAGAGGACAAAAAAGAACTTGGGAATAAACATTACAATAATAATTAGTTTAAAGAAACGTCAACTTTTGACATTTAACATACACTAAGACATATATACAATTAATACTTATAAGTAAAGTTCGCCACTTTCCGTACGAATCCCAAAATTAGCAAAGACTAGACAGACTCGTGTTTTGTCGACTCTCGGGGAAACCATTAGGCAACAGAACCCATTCTCGTGAGACGAATAAACCCGAGTCTGTTGAGTCTCTACAAATTCCGTGAAACGCACGGAAAGTGGCGAACTTTACTTATAAGAAATAATGGCGCTATTTTTTTATTTATACATATTTATTATAAACTGCTTATTTTAATTACATAATTTACCATCTATATAAAAAAAACGGTATAATATAATTTGAATATTTACTAAAACGTGACGACCTCCTCGTTCTCCCGATTTATCGGCTTGCGACTACTTTTTATGGAGGTACCTAAAAGTAAAAGTATTCGAGGCCTATCCAACAGAACTATTCGAGCTCTCAAGCAACGCATGCGAGAGGAAATTGAAGCAATACCTGTCAATGTGCTGCGTATGGCCATGTAGGTCCCACTACTCGAATACATAAATTTCTATGGAGGACATTTGGGAAACGTAGTATTTAAAAATAATTTTTTGTTTATTGTACACCCAATGGCTGTTCTTGTACTTTATATAATACATGGTCAATTAATAAAAAAATTCATTCTTTAATGATTAAAATTTCATTGCTGGACCCGGTATAAGTGTACAAATTCACTTTGCCTGAAATGTTACTGTGACGTTATGCTTATAGAACTAACAGTGTGTCTTTCTGAGGATAATCCGAAATATTTTTACTTAACGAAATATATGAATTAAGTAGGCTAATGTGTATGAAATGGCCAAATAATAACACTTCATCAGTTCAAAATGCATTGAAATTGACTCTCATACTAATAAGTACTGTATTTCTTTTCAAATTAGCAGAGCTCTTCGTCTTCCTAGCACCAATGAATATTTTTCGTTAACAGCAGCTTTTGATAAATCTCCTTGTCATCATCAATATTGGATTTATGGAAAGAAGAAAGTATCATTCTTTCATACTCTCCCACCGATGTTACTTCAGCTGTAAATATCCCAGGTGGCAATTACTCATCAACTAATGGAACATATCTAGGCTTATCAAGCAACCTTTAGTGTGTAGTTAGCAACAAAGAAAAAAACATTTATTGGCTTGTGCTAGGGAATAGTGTTATTGGATTATAGTAACTCAGCATTTAGAATGATTTTGGATATCGGGTTGCCTTCATTGTTGTAAACATTCCATTAGCTGAGGCAAGCCGTCGCCGGAAACAAAGAAATAATAGAAGGAGAAGAGTACTGTAAATATTTACGACTCCTTAACGTTTAATTTTACGAGACAAGAACGCTCTCGACGCAGATTGAACCAATCAGATTTACAGAATATTTTCTTCTTTGAATTAGTAATGTGCAACAATAAGGATGTCGTGAACTTTTTTATTTTTTACTTGGTTGCTGTGATTTTTAAATTATAAAACGTAATAAAGAAATCTAATGTTATAAAACAAATAATCCGCTTGATAATTAATATGACACAAGAGTATTGGCATTGCTCATATTATAAACCTACACTGCCGTTCAGAGAAGTTCGGTCGGTTGGTAAAAAACATGAAAAGGTTACAGAAACAAACGAAACTAAAAACAAAATGCAATTTTATTGTATGTACAGGTAAAAAAGACAAAAATAAATAAGTAAAAAGTTATTCTGGCCTAATATAACATACTGAACATTAAATTTTTTTTTCTTCGAAAAAACCTCCTTTGCTGTTAATCACCGCTCGAACTATTCTAGGCATTCTTTCGATAAGTTTTGTTAAAATGGATTGTGGAATGTTAATCCATTCATGTTGCAGAATATTCCGTAAATGTTTTTGTGAAGTTGGGCGTATTTTTCGGATCCTCCTGTCCAATTCATCCCACAACAACTCTATAGGGTTCCAATCTGGGCTTTGTGGGGGCCATGTCGTTACTTTCAGGGTGTGCTGTTCTTCTTGTTCCTTTAGATAGTTCTTACATACTAACACAGTGTGTTTTGGGTCGTTGTCACGCATGAATGTAAAGTTACGGCCTATTATACGCAATCCTGATGGCACTGCATGATTCTGGAGTATTGCAAAATAATTTTCCTTCCTCATTACACCCTGCACTCTGCATAAATCTCCCGTCCCAGCAAAGGAGAAACATCCCCACACTAACACAGAACTACGCCCTTGCTTCACTGTAGGCACAATGCAGTTCGGGATTACTTTTCGGTTTTAGATCTTCGGACATAAACTCGTCGATTTTGCCCGAAAACCTCAAACTTTGACTCGTCACTCCAAAGCACGTGTTTCCAATCATCTAACGACCAATCTAGATGAGAACGGGCCTACTGTAGCCGTTTTGCTCTGTTGCCCTGACGTAATAAGGGTTTTCGAATGGCAATGCGTCCATGAAGGTCCGCTTGTTGAAGTCGACGTTTTACCGTACTCACCGAAACTCGTTCTTCACGGCCGCGATTGACTTCGGCTGCTATTTGTGGCGCTGTTAATTTTCTATTGCGTTTGCTTAATAATACAATTCTCAAATCTTCAGCTTTTGTTGTTTTCCTAGATGCTCCGCGACGAACACGATTTTCTATAGTTCCAGTTGTCCGATATCGCTTTATGATGTCATTTACTGTTGAACTTCTCATATTTATTTTTTCAGCAATTTGTCGCCCCGAATATCCTTCTTCAAACAGCGTAATAATGCGTGAACGTTTTTCTACAATGGTAGACTCGCCACGTGCCATTTTGAAGTAAATTTTCTTAAAACTTTCGCGCAAAAACGACAGCTGCACACCAACACACGTTTAACAGTAAAATGAAGGAAATTTATATCTTTACGCCTGCGATAAATAAACAAGAGTGATACTGCGGTATATTTCCTAAATGTATTGTTCGTTAATAATCTCCCAAACGACCCGTTTCAAAAGATCGGTACTTCCGAGAAATTCTTGGAATGATAATAAAAGGGACTTCATTGTGGTTGTCGCAATATTTCTACTTTACATAATAATTTATGGCTTTAATCCCTTAGAAAAGAGTGTATGCTTAATATTTTTCTAATTTTATGTATTAATAATTGTATTCAGTGTGATATAATAGATTTTTATTGTATGACCGAACTTCACTGAACGGCAGTGTACATACATTTGTTTACTTCTACGTATATGGACACCACATTAACATCAAGTTTATCTACCACTTCGCATACAACAAGTCAATGTCAAGTTCCATACATAATTTCTTAAGCGACATCTTGTCAGTAGACAAACATTGCCTGTGCTTATTCCCGCTTGTTTCAAAATAGCCAAAACCAGTTTGTTGCAGCAATTATGCACTACCAAATGATATAGGAGTATCTCTGGGATTTTTCTTGTTCCGTAATAGACTAAAACTGGATTTACAATCACGATGTAGTAGGGTCGACCGTTTGAGTGTTTCATACAAAAGTCATACAAGTCATACAAAAACGTACGTTAATTATCACCTTTGAACGTCGAAAAGAAGCATATATGTGTACATGTACGTCTATTGATATTGTTGATGAATCAGCAAAGCATTATTTATCGTCAATCATCGTGGTTTGGGAATGATATGTTTCATAAAAAGTTATAATTGAGCAATTTTGTTTAATTAACTATAAAACACATTGCCTGTGGTTTTTTACTTCCATTAATTAACATTGAAAAGCATAGAGTACTAAAAGCATTTCGAAAAAATCGTTACGATGTTGTAGCAGCTCTTGGATGTTGCGGAAAAATTTTATTTAGTATGTTGTCATGCAGCAGGGTATTGCTTTAATGTAATGTTATTGGAAGAAGTAAAGTAAAAAGAGTTCGTCCGATTGAAAATTTCTGTATTTGGAAACAGAACATCCGGTATAAAATTTAGTAACGATAAGGTGTGGTACGCATGACCTTCCATTTCATTCCACGAAAACAAGCTCTATTATATCCTCAAATATCTAATTTCAACAAGGGCAGGGCAAATGCTAAATCTCAACGTGATCGCAAATATCTCGAAAAAATATTCTTGTGTTTTATATTATTTATACTAGTAGTCGGTCAAAGTTGCGTCCCATACTTTTGAAATAATTCATTTAAATCGCGGCGTCGAATGAACGAATCAATATAAAAAATTAGGTAGCGATTTGGAAAATTTCCCAAATGACGGTATTACCGTTTACACGTATTCATTTAAATATGCGAATACACGAAATTGCATCACCGAACAATAAGATACATACTCGCAATATTTGTACGAACACTTCTTACTAAATATTTGCCGATATTACGTAGGATTTGAATATTTAAATTCCTCTTGTTTAGTTTTCTGCACGAAGTGACATTCCATTTACGTAATTTAGTAGAAGTGATGTTTGAATGGATTACTAGGTATGGCTAGTTTATGTTGAAAAGTCCACTTTACGTTGATGGGTTGCGAATGCTTAATTTGTTTTTTCAGATAATTTGCATAATGGTAATAAGTACACGCTTGAATTCAACGTATTGGCATTTCAATTTGCAATTACCTGTAATTTTACTAAGTAGTTGTTCTTTTAGTATTAATTGTTGAGTCACGCGTACAGTGGTTCATCAGCGAAAGTACGTCTTTCTCGATAATCTAGCAGCTTGGAATCAACCTATTCTTCTTTGCGAAAAGAAAAATTTATGGAATTGGGACTGCGTACGTTTTGCGAAGAGCACAGAGACTTTCATCGAATGAAGAAGCATAGACGCCTATTTTGCAGAACAAGACACAAATACGAATGGATTAAAGAGAAGGGAGTACACTCCCCGACAAAAACTTAGATGCGGGAAGATGTTTTAAGGGTTACAACATTTCTTTGCGAAACTAGCAAGATATCTAATTAAGTTTTTATTCGTAAAAGTAAAATAAACTTAAAAATATCTCCTCCAGTAATATATGAACTAAATAATAAATTATTACTCCCATGTTTAAACAATTTCTGCGACAAAAATCTAGACGCTCTGTTGCAAATGTAAAACAAAAATCAACAAATGAGTGATCAGTAATGCGTAGATCCTCCATTGTTCTTAATCACTTCCAATAGTCTGTTATTAATAGATTTATATAACTTTAACACATAATTTTGAGGGATATTCTGCCATTCAGTCCTATTGAAGTTTTCAGTTCCTGTACCGTGAAATATTGACGGCCTCCGCCATAAACGCGACGTGCCAATTCACCCCGCATGTTTTCAATAATGTTTAAGTCTGGTGACCGTGCCGACCACTGTAAAGTTTTAATCTTTTTCTCTTTAAACCGTTCAGTAATGGTTTTTTATGAATTGGTGCGTTATCTTGCTGAAAAACAAAATTGCGCCCGGCCCATGGGTTTCCAAAACGTACACGCCAAAATACGCTTACCCCATATTGATGGGTAAATACACCAACAATTTCCTGGAAAATGACAAAGTAAACGCTAAGTTGTTACGTTTTATGAAAGATTTCAACATCCTTATTTAGAACAGAACAAAATCTTTGTAATACGAAACGCGAAGCTTCACGGACGAGACAATTACAGACCTACATACAGACGTAGATGTATTAAGAAGAGACCATTGCAACATTGCTTACAAAATTTCATTGTGCACCGTATGAGAAAGTATTGAATCATCACGTGTTATGAAATGCTTACAGTAATTATAAACAAATTAGTTATGGCTTGTACACTTGTTCTCATTTAACGTTCGTTTAGGAATAGTCAAATTCGCAAAGTGACAAAAAATGTTTCACATTTTTATACGTATGGTGCATATTTTGGTCGCATTCTTTCGTATCACAATTACACAATCGCATTTTTCAGTCCACATTCTTCTCGGATGCACCTTGCTTACGTTTGAAAAGAAAGAAGGAATTAACTTGGATTGCAATGCTATGCTTTCAATCAAAGAACATCTCACTTGGCAATATTTTGAGTATATTATCAAGTGAATCTATTTTGATTGAGTTTAAGAAATGTTTCACCACAAGCAATCTATCCTTTCGTCGAAATCCTCTGATTAACGTAGCTGCGCTATTTTGTCGATTGCTTGCCAAAAATTAAATGACGAAGTAAGGATCGTAGATCGATTCACGCCATTATTGTTCTTTATTTCATCCATGAGTACTTTCTAATAATTTAGGAAAAGGTAAATCCGCACTGTATATTTAAAAATTTCATTTTTGCTTGAATGCAATATTCTTATTAAGTTTTTTCAATACTCATCTATCTTAGTTTTTGAGATAATTTGAGATTTTTCCGAATTTGTTATTGTTGTAAGGTCGATATTTTAAACGCTGTTGCAGGCACCTTTGAAAGCAATACATAACGTAGAATTCCATAAAATTTACTCCCAAAATGTTAATAAATGTTCTAGAAAATTTATAGTATTTCATCGTAACATTGCAGCGTAACAAAAATGTTCATCTGACGTTGCGTTAAAAAAAGATAAAATAATATATTACTGATTAACTTAATTTTGTGGTCACTAATCATGATTTCACAATTTTAATCATCAATTAAATTAATTCGTAATTAAAACCGAATGTCACTTTGACATCTGCCGATATTCACGTTCAGAAAACTAAAAAAACACCAAGAAAATAGCTATTATTTGCATAAATTTAATTAAAATAGACACATAATCAGCTAAATATAATAGTGAACACACCATTTTAGAATTCATAATATTTAATAATTAAGTAATTAATATAATCACGAATTCAATTTTAATCGGGCATTAACTTAATTCAAAATTAACGAGCGTTCTGCAAACTGAGGGTCAGATTCATAAAATTTTTGAGGAAGGAAATATTTGAAGTGAAGAACAATATCTATAACGCCATGTTTCGCATTGTTATTTTCAAAAATCAAAAAAAGAATCAAATAAAAAAATTCTACAACGTGCGAAGCAGAGAATACAATTCTTTTACTTAAAATGTTACCTTTTCTCTTTCTTCAAACTTAACTTAAAACTTTGCCTGTAACACGCCGCGCGATATGAAAGAAAATCCGCGACCGAGAGGAACAATACCCGCGTGCTATACTTGACGGACGATATTTAATCAACCGGCGTCCATACGAAGCTTACTTTGCGGAATGAATTTGACGAACTTAAAACTGGAACCATCGACAAAATTAGTGGGGAAGAGCAAAGCGTGTATTCAGAAAAGTCGCCGTAAATGACGATGTTTCGCTCTTTGGCATTCGTAATAAGTAACATACCATAACTACATACTGCTGCTTATTGTTTACGTTAATTTATCGAAAGTGCATTAGCTTAATACGTTTCGCGCTAATAATATTTGGCGCGTACAGTCTGTTAGTGATAAATACCGATTAGCTCTTTGAAATTTAGTAGAAAATACCTTCACGGGTACAATGTGGAAAGAAAAAATTTTATTCGTCATATCGTATTTAGCTCTAAATCTAAAATTTTGAATATTTATTAGGGTAACGCTTGAAAATGTATTAATTCTTAGCTCTGCAATTTTGATCTTTAGGCTAAAGGCTTTCGCTGAATATTCTTTATTTTAACCTGATGATTGATTAAAATAATGTACTAATTATATTTTATAAATGAAGGTGTTAGTTGGAGAGGTATAGGAAAATTTAAAAAATTAAAAAATCTCTAAGGGGTACCCCTTTGGAAATTCGGACGATATGACGATTACAAAAATGTATTAAAATATTTATTTTAATGATGGTTCCTTACGCAGCTTGACCTGCTGATTACACGGATTACGACTATTTTGCGCTATCCTCAATGGTTTTCGAGAAATCTTAGTTTGAATGTTATTATTTTGTAATAAATTTATTTTGGTAAAAAAGTGGTTGCAATACGAATATAAGAACTTGCACAATTTGAAGGTACGGTAGAAAGGAGTATTTAAGATACTTTTGTGTAAAAAAAAAAAAACTAATAATAATTTCCTTATTATTTAATCATCCCGAATGTGGTAAAAATGTCAATAAACAAGCAAAAGCTATCATTAACGGTACGCTAAGTTCTCATTCAATAATTAAAAAATTGCATGTAATTCAGAAAAATTGTTTTTTTTTTTAATAATATCCCCAATTTTTATTAGACGCATTAAATTCTTTTGACGTCATTACAGATCGGGAACTAAATTAGTATAAAGATATAGCAACTAAGATGATATGGAATGAATACACGATGTCTTAAACTGGTTATTGATGAAAAATATCCATGTAGTACTATTATGCAAGTAAGTATTGATTCACCAAACCGTAAAATTCGAACGGCTATCCTTCCTGTGTAAAAATTCATCTTTGCTAATAAATTACCACGCTACAGATTTGGATGCCTTGTGAAGAAAACAAGTAATTGCATCGTGACGATGATGAATGTTTCTAATAAAAGGTAGGAAACGGATAATGCATCTTTTGATTTCAATTCAATTAGATTATTTAATATTATTTTTATGTAATAGCGAAAGTGATTCTAATAAATAGATTATTTCAAGGAGTAAATAATTTGAGTCTTCATCTTCAAGGTTGGTCACAACCTCTGATGGAGTTTTTCATATCGGGTAACCCATGACGAAGTAAATTAATATACAAAAATCAGTGGAGACTTTGTGCATAATTTATGTAGAAAAAATTGTTCTTGTAATACATACAAAATTTCGGTGGTAAATGAAATGTTGTTCTGGGGATGAAACCGTTATATGTGAGAACTGTTCAGAAACCATCGGTCGACGCGTACCTAATTCGCGTCAATACTGTACGTCGTTTGCCGCGCGGAGCATTCGAACAGAAAATCACTACGAGACTTCGCAATCCCGGAGCCGACTATACCGCCTAAACGGGCAAGAGGAAAGACCGTGGTCGCCGGTGACAGTGGCAGGCGCGGATGACCTTCCCCGTAGACGTTCGTTTACCCTATTTTTTTTTATTGCACTTGAACCTTCCTTACTGCTCGGGATTATCAATCAGCTTTTATTATACGAGCTTTTATTGTAAGAACCAATGTTTTTCGCGCTGTTTTTTCCAACCGTTAACGTGCCGCTAGGGTAGAGCGAAAAATCGTAAGCTCGAAACATGCCGCTTATCCTAGGCCCTTCTCCCAATTTCTAGATCGCTCGCATCGCTCTCCCGCACAAACGACCGTATTTCCAATCGGAGGAGGTCGCCGCTAGTCGACGTGTCTTTGTAGATCAGTTATTATTAATTATTTAAAAAAAGTGTTCACGAATTCGCGCATAATACGAACAAATTCATATCGAAAAATTGTGTAAGGGCAGGTTCATTTACAAAAATCGTGCTCGCCAAAAAAAACATACTGTTTATTTCCGCTTATCGAGCTATGAATGTGGTCGAAATCCACTTCTGGTGATTTAATAAAAATAAGAAAATGTTCCTTTTTACAGGAGCCTATTAGGAAGGCAAAAAGAGACGACAAAATGCCAGACTGCAGACAAGTTAGTCCTGAATGTGTTTTAGGACGGGAAGTAGAACAGGAACTAACAACGTGAATTCTAGTGCAGATATACTACTATTAAAAGAAAACATTTCCAGAAGAAACTGATTCTTGTTAGTCAAAATAATTTGTAAAAATAAGAAGGTTGATTTGTTATAGTGAAATATGATAACAATTAACAATATTAAATGAAATCGGTACCGGACCCACCCGATACCTTATGGGGTAAGAAAAAAGGGCTATTATGAAAATATACCAATCGAGACGCCTATATCCATAGCTCGTTTATTGGTTTTTATAACCGACATAACAAATAATTCAAAGGAAAGCACGACCCTTCGATTTTTTTTTTAATGACCGTATAAATGAATCAATACTTGAGTACTGCGTAGTACTAAAACCATCTGCATCTATTTTCGGCTTATCAAGGTTATATTAAGCCAAGCTATTAATTAATTGAAAACAACCATATATTTGCCTAAATAATTAAGAACCACAAAAGAAAAACGCTTTCCTTCTGTTGGCATTCAATAAGTTGGCTATTCGTCATGAAGTTATGAAAACTGTTATTCATTGATTTCCTGTAATAATTCAGACATCACTCAAAACCAGAGGAATATTGATAAGAACTAAATGAAGATGTTAATTTAGAAATTAACATGTCGTTCTTACATGGCCTTCGTATTAATTATTTCTGGTCAAAATAGTCTTCCCGGCTGAAATTTAAAGAAAGGTGACGACTTGCGCTTTTACAAAGGTTTTCTTTAGATGCGAAACAGCGGCGGCGCGTGATGACGTAACCGAGGGCCACGCACGACAATTCGACTTCCTGGTGTACTTACCTTGCATATTACAATATAGACACTATGCAAGGAAAATACATGAGGAAGTTAAATCGTCCTGCGCGTCAACCATCGCCGCTGACCTGCAAATAAATAAATAATAAAAAAAATTCCATCAACAAAAGTTACACGTCAAGGTTGCATTAAATAGGTCTAGATCTAAAAAAAAATAATGTATAAACAGAATGCTTTTAATTGTTTGCGCACTAACTTTTATTCAATGTTTGCTTTTTGCAGCGGTTAACAAATTACCGTTCTCTCGTTCTTCGAGATCCGCATGAAGGAATTTTTAATTAATTTTTACCGTGCGTCAGCGTACAAACAATTAGACCCAACAAATGTATTTCGGGTAGCAAGAGATGTTGCGAGATTAACGTACTTCATAAAAAAGTTGCCTAAAGGCTGGTTTCAATCTTCAGATCGGTAAATTGACGTCTATGACATAAAAACTGCTTTTTTTAAGTGTCAGGTCGATTCGCTAATTAACTGTTTGTACTCGTTGTTGACCGGTCGAAATGCTAAAAAACTAAGGAACAAACGAGTTTGAAAATTTGTATAAAAGAATTTGAGAAAAAGAAAGAATACCAACCGAATCGAATATACACTGCCGTTCAGAGAAGTTCGGTCAGTTAGTAAAAAACATGAAAAGGTTACAAAAACAAACGAAACTAAAAACAAAATGAATTTTATTGTATGTACAGGTAAAAAAGACAAAAATAAATAAATAAAAAGTTATTCTAGCGTAATATAACATGCTGAACATTATTTTTTTTCTTTCATCGAAAAAACTTCCTTTGCTGTTAATCACCGCTCGAACTATTCTAGGCATTCTTTCGATAAGTTTTGTTAAAACGGATTGTGGAATATTAATCCATTCATGTTGCAGAATATTCCGTAAATGTTCTTGTGAAGTTGGGCATATTTTTCGGATCCTCCTGTCCAGTTCATCCCACAACAACTCTATAGGGTTCAGATCTGGGCTTTGTGGGGGCCATGTCATTACTTTCAGGGTGTGCTGTTCTTCTTGCTCCTTTAGATAGTTCTTACATACTAACGCAGTGTGTTTTGGGTCGTTGTCATGCATGAATGTAAAGTTACGGCCTATTATACGCAATCCTGATGGCACTGCATGATTCTGGAGTATTGCAAAATAATTTGCCTTCCTCGTTACACCTTGCACTCTGCATAAATCTCCCGTCCCAGCAAAGGAGAAACATCCCCGCACTAACACAGAACTACGCGCTTGCTTCACTGTTGGCACAATGCAGTTCGGGATCACTTTTCGGTTTTAGATCTTCGGACATAAACTCGTCGATTTTGCTCAAAAACCTCAAACTTTAACTCGTCACTCCAACGCACGTATCTCCAGTCATCTAACGACCAATCTAGATGAGAACGGGGCTACTGTAGCCGTTTTGCTCTGTTGCCCCGACGTAATAAAGGTTTTCGAATGGCTTCAACTTTTGTTGTTTTCCTAGGTGCTCCAGGACGAATATGATTTTCTATAGTTCCAGTTGTCCGATATCGCTTTATGATATCATTTACTGTTGAACTTCTCATATTTATTTTTTCAGCAATTTGTCGCAACAGCGAAATAATGCGTGAACGTTTTTCTACACTGGTAGGGTTGCCACGTGCCATTTTGAAGTAAATTTTCTTAAAACTTTCGCGCAAAAACGACAGATGCACATCAACACATGTTTAACAGTAAAATGAAGCAAATTTATATCTTTACGCCTGCGATAAATAAACAAGAGTGATACTGCGGTATATTTCCTAAATGTATTGTTCGTTAATAATCCCCAAACGACCCGTTTCAAAAGATCGATACTTCCGAGAAATTCTTGGAATGATAATACAAGGGACTTTATTGCGGTTGTCGCAATATTTCTACTTTACATAATAATTTATGGCTTTAATCCGTTAGAAAAGAGTGTATGCTTAATATGTTTCTAATTTTATGTATTAATAATTGTATACAGTGTGATATAATAGATTTTTATTATATGGCCGAACTTCACTGAACGGCAGTGTACAAGTAGGGTGACAGTACAGGATGTAATAATAAAGATATTAGCCATTGCAAGTAGTATATATAGGAA
Source organism: Marronus borbonicus (assembly GCA_902655005.2). Lineage (NCBI taxonomy): Eukaryota > Metazoa > Arthropoda > Insecta > Coleoptera > Scarabaeidae > Marronus > Marronus borbonicus. Next base: position 1,671,932 of record LR737386.1, read on the forward strand.
ACAACCGATGTGGCTCGGGTATATAACATGAATAAAAGAGGAACAGAAAAAGGAAGACGTGGGATAATAAGATTGCAGAGAACTTAAAGAAACGCGGACTCACTGGCAAGTACACGTTGCTAGATGGGATTGCTAAAATCAGAATACTCAGAAATTAGTTCTGCATAACATAAAATGATGTCCAAATACACCGCGATTTTAAAACATTATTCATGTAGCATAGAACCATATTCGTTGGCAGAATAACAATTGGTACAACAATTAAGAATGATTGAATAAGACACTTTTATATCAAATAAATGCAGCATGATTATTAAAATAAAAACATGTACACGTTTAATTAATTAATCAATCAGTACGTGAAGTAAATTCAAATACATATACACTACCGTTCATATATTTGGGGACGATTAAAAAATACAGTTTTGTTTTAATTCGGATAAAAACAAAAAATCATTTGTAATTTAATTTACTTCTGTACATTGAGTATACTATACAAAACTAAAAATATTCCAAAAAGAAATGTTGTACCAATTATAATTAGGTCTATACGGATTTTTCGTCTATATGTCCACCCTTTGACTTAATTACTGCGGTACATATTCATGGCATTCTTAGAATTAAAGATTTCAAAAATGTTGCTGGGATCTCGGTCCATGCTTGCTGGAGCTTTCTCCATAAATCTTGTAAACTAGTCACTCCTTTTTGGCGAATCCTTCTGTCCAGTTCATCCCATATTAATTCAATAGGCGACAGGTCAGGAAACTGAGGTGGTCAAATCATTCTTTCTAAACGATCTTCTTCTTCCAGAGATGCTAGATAGTTTCTGCATATACGAGAAGAATGCTTAGGGTCGTTATCCTCTTGAAACGTAAAGTTTCGACCTCGTAATCGTTCCCCACTTGGTATAGTATTCTCTTGTAATATTTTGAGATAGCCCTCTTTACGAAGTATTCCCTGTATTCTTACTAAATCACCTACGGCTGTTCCCGCAAAACAGCCCCAAACCATTACGTTACTTCCACCGTGCTTCACTGTAGGTAAAATACACTGTTCACTCTTTCACTAACTTGTCGCCTAACAAACGTCCTCCGTTTGGAGCCAAATGTTTCAAATTTGGACTCATCTGTCCACAGCGCGTTGCACCACTGTTCGAATGTCCAGTGTCTGTGTTCTTGTGCCCACTGCAATCGTTTTCTTTTATTTTGAACTTTCAAAAGCGGTTTTCTGGCAGGTACTCGTCCCTTTAAGCCTGCCGCAATTAATCTTCGTTTCACGGTCGAATGCGAAATAGGATTTCTTCGTGAAACATTGACTTGCTGCGTTATTTCCGGAGCCGTTAGGAATCTGTTTCTTTTTGAAACAAGAACCATGAACTGATTCTCAGCAGCTGTTGTCTTCTTTTTGCGTCCAGAACGTTTCTTATCAGCCAAAGAACCCATTTTCGCCACCCGTTTTAATGTTGTAAATACACCATTTTTCTATATTTTTAATTTTTGCGCAATAACTGCCATTGAGTATCCTTCATTACGTAAAGTAATAATAACAGAACGCTTTTCGATGGAAATTTCTTTTCGTTCTGCCATTTCAGCACCACCCGTTTATTACGATAGTTAAATTTAAACTAAACTACTATCAAGATCGATTTTATTTTAAATACAAGACGATATCGGCTTTGTTTGTTGTACTAAGTGTTCTATGAATCTCACATTATTCCTTTGTGGAAATATTCGACAATATTTACAAAAAAGAATTAATATTAAAGTTTACGTTTATAACCCCATAAAAGGGATGAAGAGGAATTTTGCCCGAGGCTGCGGTAGAATATAAATGCGTTATAAATTTGATGGGATAGAAGTGAATACTGTTCTAAATTATGTTCATCCATATAGAAACGTTTACTCTTTCATATAAAACACAATCAATTGTCAATATTTCAATTTTGCTTATTTTTCGGAGTTTTTCTTAGTCGTCCCCAAATATATGAACTGTAGTGTACGTATACCTTTAACCATTTAAGAACAAATTCGATATTGACCTCACACGCTATAAGTGGAATGTGTGTAGGTAATTATTTTAATTACGATGGAAACTTCGAAAAAAAAAGCTAAAAGCAATTATAATGAAGATAACAAATTAAAATTTCAATAGCTATTAATAGGTAATAGGTGTTTCGATGTCACAAGTAAAATAGTTCTGTGCGTCTAAGTATCTATACCTACATAATGCAAATGAGAGGTGGCCAATAATTCATACTGTCCTTGACTCGTTGGCCATGTAGTTGTTAAATACATATCGTAAATCTACAAAGAAATAACGGTTCAATGTGTCTAACGAGATAACATTCGTATGTTACAGAAGACGTAAGCCATAATCGCTATTGTTAAAAATTATGTTTTTTAAATGAATCGGATTGTTTGATTTCGTAAAAAATTAACTTTACAAAAGTATGTTGTTATTTGCGTAAAATGTTAAAGAAACTCAGCTTCAAAGCAGTTTCCAAATTTTGTTAACGCGCCAGCTATAAGTGTCAATAGTATACAGCAGAATGATAATATCTTATATAAACATAAACATCTGTATAATGCTAATTCTTGGTACTTACTGTCTTTTTTGGAAGCGGAATTGCTTGACTTGCCGATGAATATATTAAAAAGTAAGACAAAATTGGGTCCGGATGAAATATTATCAAAATATACCACTTGAGTACTGAAGAAAAGAAGAAAAATAGTCAGGGAGTATGTCCTCAATTTCTAAGGCAAAAAAAGATTAAAGAGTTGATGGCTTCTTTTAATTATTCCTTTTATGAGGCTTCTAAGCTGTGCTCCTCACAGCCGTCTAATAATGTAATTACAACCTCCTCGCAAAATATCTCCCATTAATCATTCCCTTAGGAGGAATAATTACACTTATTCTAAAGTCATCCATAGTAACAAGAGACCTCTCCATAGACGTGTTAACTATTATAATAATGACTTCCCTGTCCCCCTCTGGCTACGCCCATGTATGTAGCACTTATCTCCAAATAATTTTTGTTTAAAGACGATCTACAAGGAACTATTTTTCGCTTAAGCACATACTAATGACAGACTGTATATAATCGATATTAAAATGTAAAAATCTTAAAATTGAGGTATAGATTAATCCAAAGGAATTTTTTTTCGCTCCCTGCAACTATGCAACCCAAATAGCATGAAACTGTTTTGTTTATGACGTTTATACCTTTCATAATCTTAAAGGTTATGTTGTAAAATGCAGAATTTACATTATTTCCAACAGTAAAAACACGGTATCGTCCTCAGTTATTCATTTAATCTCTAAAATACGTTAAAAAATACGATTCCAAGATGTTTAGCAACCAAGTAATGCGTATAACCTCTAAATTTACCAATAACATCAAACAAATAGGCAAGAGGCATATAAATTACGTACCGATCGTGATCGAGCAGACCGGAAGAGGTGAACGCGCGTACGATATCTATTCCCGTCTTCTCAAAGAACGTATAATATGCCTAATGGGACCTGTCGATGATATGCTAAGTTCCGTAATCATAGCCCAGTTACTGTTTCTGCAATCGGAATCTAGTTTAAAACCTATACATATGTATATTAACTCTCCTGGAGGTTCCGTAACAGCAGGATTAGCTATTTATGATACGATGCAATATATACATCCGGCAGTAGCTACATGGTGTGTGGGACAAGCTTGCAGCATGGGTTCGTTGTTATTAGCAGGCGGTGCACCTGGCATGCGGTATTCTCTACCTCACTCTCGAATAATGGTACATCAACCATCGGGTGGAGCTCATGGCCAAGCTACAGATATACAAATTCATGCAGAAGAAATTATAAAGTTAAAAAAGCAAGTTAATTTATTGTATATGAAGCATACAGGTAAACCATTGGAGTATCTCGAACATATTATGGAAAGGGATAAGTTTTTAAGCCCGAATGAAGCGCAAGAATTTGGAATTATTGATAAAGTCCTTTCTACAACTCCAAAACAGAATCGTACTCAGGCTGCTAATATAACGACTGGTGAAGAAACTGTTAAATCTGAATTAGATTGATAATTATATTGCTTATTAAAAAAAAACGTGGATTGTATACTTAAATATTTTATTTATCTATACATATAAAAATAAAATTACGTATTTTTAAAATCTAAGGTTTTTTTATTCTATTTAAACAACCAGACTTGATTAGTAAAGAAACTTAAATTTTACTTTTTCTGTTATTGTGTTTGAAACTCAATAAGAAAGAGTAAAATCCAAGCTTAAAGTTTAAAATTTGAAATTCGAAAGTATCTTCATAACTTGCGGAATTCTTCCATAAATTGTTTATATTCTTCCTTCACCTCTTCTAATTGTTTGTTAGCTTCAGCAATGTCAGGTTTTAATCCATTGTAAGCAGCCAAGTCTTCCAGTAATTTATTTTTCGTATATCTTAAACTATTTAACTTTTCAATTTGTTCTGCAATGCCAGGTAGACTTAATTGAGAACTTTTTAACCATGGATGATTCTTCTATAAAACGAGTAATCGATGTACAATAAAAGTATTTACTTTCAGTACTATAGGACTTACTTCTAATTTTATCAATTCATTTTCATAACGTTTAACTTTCGCTTCTAGATATTTAAGTTCTTCTTTCGACGTGACATTTAAAGAATCTATTTTAGCATTAGAGTTATCTATTTCACTAAAATATATACCTTGAGCGTGAAACAAATAGGATACTTTCGTTTACTTACGTCTTTAACATTTTTATGTCTTTCAATAACTTCTCGTTTAAATTCGTATACATTTTAATGCAATATTTAATTTTGGATGCGTAATAATTGTGTTTGCGTAATTTTTCTTGCTCGGATAACGTGCAACAGTCCCTACTAATTTCATCAACCTCCGATGCACCTTCTAACATAGACAGATACTCCAAGTGTCCGTGCATAAGCAATTTCAACTTTTCAATAAAAACTAGCATCTTTGCATCTGAAAAATGGTTTAAAGGATAAATAATTCAAAATTGCCGATAACAACTTTTACATACTTTCCTCCTTATAATATTGCGTTCGTTCTCTCAACTTTTCAATGTACAATTGCATATCTGCTTCTGTGGAAATGTTTTTTAACCATTCTGCAGTATCTTCAGACATTTTTATGCGTTGCTATTTGCATATTAAAACGGTAATTAAATGGTTTTCTTGTTACATATAAAATTAAAAGAAATACGCAAAAAAATACTTGAAAAAATTAAAAGTTGAAGTGGGGGAGTTTATTTTCGATTATCAACGTTTTTTAAATATGTGATTGGCAATACGCAAATTCAAATTAAAATACTTTCATTATCCTTGCTGTTGTGTTATGATTGCTTTGATTAATGCACTAATTGCAGATTTAATAAGTAAATTCTATTACCTGTCTATTTCTTTGCTTGAAAAAATAATTATTAAAAGAATGTCCGTCTTTCTTGAAAAAAATGTTATTTTGTCAGCCGACGGTTGGTACGAATTGTTTTGATTTATTTTTTTACATTTGACAGAAGGGCTCAACTGAATGGCGCATTTTATAATTAAGAATTAAGCTCTTAATTAAGTTTAATGAAATAAGTAACATACTAAATTTATTAAATAATTTTGCCTGCGAATTAAGTAGCCAAGTACACATGACAGAAGAAGACGAAATAGATATTTTAGGCGATTGTAGCTTAGACAGCTTCTTGTCCAAGAATGAAACGCTGTAAGTAACAATTACAGAACAATAGATTAAGAATATAAGTAACGTTTTCAGTTTTGATACCCCGACTAGTTCTGACCTCTTAAAATGCGATGATAGTATCTTAGTCTCACAGAACTCGGACTTGCTAAAATGTGATTATACCATTCACCCTCAGTGGTTATTAGATAAACCGAGCACAAATCCTGCCTGCTGGTATAGCAATGCAACTACAGAATATGTGTCTGACATCCCCCAACAAATTGAAATACCACAAATACCAACGGAGAATTTGCTAACCGATGAAAGTGGTTGGACTGAAAAGGAAAGAAATTTGTTATACAGGGGGATCGAGATATTTGGTAAAAGTAATGTGAGGTTATCCCAATTTATTGGCTCTAAAACACCATCTGAAATAAAGTATTATTTGAAAAACTTTTATTCAGAAGTATCTGCAAGCAATTACGAAGTGTTTAACGACTTTATACAGGAGACTGTAGTTTCTTCTGACTCTGTGACTAATACGGAAGTGCTAGATGAAACTGAAGTAAGTCTGTCTTAAATCCATCATGGTTGTAGGTTATGTACATTATTATTTTAGATTCCAGCGAGTATCGAAGAGGTTATTGCTGTTGTAAGTACAGCTAAACCAACAATCCCAGTAAATAACAAACCAAAAAGTACATCCTCAGGTTTAAAGGTCAATTACAAAAATATTCCGAGTGGACATTCATTGCTTAAAAGAAATTATTTTAATGATTCGTTAAGAAGGAGACAGTTATGTTTACAAAAGCAAAAAAATAAGCTGGGAACTAAGGATAACTTAAAACAAAAGAAAGTCAGGCTTAAGGTAAAAGATAATGCAAATAAAGAGAAGAAAGGGAAAAGCACAAACTACAAAATGAAACGGAAACATACTAAGTCCGAAAGTAGTTCAAACAGCAGTTTTAAAAGCAGCGATATTGAGATTGTAACAGGAAAAGGTTTGTCAGTGCCTGTTTGTAATGGAGAACAAGTGGTAAGTGGATTCATATAACTGAATCTATTACAATTTTATATATTTATCGTTTCTGGTATTTTGGGCAGATAAAGATAAAAAAAGAAGATGACGTATCCGATGTGGAGATTGATATAGTAGATAGTGATAATGAGATCTTAGAAAATAAGAGCCATAACGTACAGAAAGAAAAGAATATAAAAAGGGAAGAAGAATATAAGGTAGATAGCAAAGTAAAAATAGAAGAAAAAATCGTATCCGATGAGGAATATAAGAATACCATTAATATAGAACCTAAGAAATTACCAGACTTAACGGAGCTATGTGAGAACGATATCAATTTCTTAAAAAGCATGGATTTCCCCAAATGCGAATATCAAATTGACGCAGAGAAAATAACAGATCTTGAAAAGTTTATTCACTATGAGTTTTTTGAAGGCAGACCAGCAAAAAACCCAATGAGATATTTAAAGGTAAATATAAATGAAATATTTTGGGATCACAAACTTAAATTGTTTCCGTAAGATAAGGAATCACATCCTAAATGTTTGGAGAAACATCAAGCCTACATATGTCACCAAAACCTCTATCCGACAAGGTCTAAAGCAATGTGGAGATGTTAATTGCATCGGACGAATACATCAGTTCCTGGAACAGATTGGAGCTATTAATTTTAAATGTCGTAAGTTTATTAAGAATTTCAGTAATGGATATTAAACTTATAGTCATTATTTTCAGCTCAAACGAGTTATATAAGGCCATTGTATGAACTTGTGTTAGCTTTGAATAACCCAGTTAGGGATAAGTCAAAGGATAATGAGAATCATCCAATTCCACCTAAGTATGATGCTTACTACAGGAACAGGAACAAGAAAAAATATATTCATGTTAGTATACTTTAAATGTAGGATGTTCCAGTACTTTAAACCATAACTACTTCAGTTCGGCGTGACGTAATAAGATTTCTTTTTAGTTTTACAATTAATATAGAAAATATATCTCCACATTTTTTTCAGGATGGAGAAGGTGGTTGTACATTGCAACATAACGAAACTGGTGATATAATAAATACCACAGTTGTTAATGAGGATCCTATCATCAAGAAACCTTACGTAAAGAAGCCTATTATTCGTTTAATATACTGCAAATCGTTTAATGAAGAAAATACTGTATGCACCCCTTCATTTAACAACTAGAACTCTAAGTTTTATTTATAAGTTTCGTTTTAGCAAGATTACGAGGTCGAAATAAGCCTTACGGTCGTCCTCCTTATGGATTTCCACTCTCACACATCGCTTTCAGAAGTCATGGGACTCGTAGGTGGCCAGTGGAATCACCAAACGAAAATTCTCACAATTACACGATACGAGCCTTGCAGGAACATAGCTTCCTCATCAACACACTGTGATATGTGCCCGATAGCGCAAGCAAGAGCAACAGACATCCTACGCGGCGAAGGTTTGGATATATTAGGTTGGTACCATTCCCATCCTAGCTTTGCACCGGAACCGTCACAGCAGGACATCGAGACCCAGTTGTCCGTGCAGCAATGGATAGGAGACGGTAAACCTTGTATAGGGATCATTTTAACGCCGTTCAGTTCTCATGGAGCTCTAATTGCTTCTCCTTATCGATGCATGGTTGTTGAGAAGAAGGAGAATTTCGAAGATCAATTTGTTCCGTACCGATTGAAGGTGGATGTATGTCCTTTTGATTTTTGTCCAGATGCTTTGTTGATATACGCAAGAAAGATTTACAATTACAGTGATGATGGTTCGAAAAGTAGGGTTGATTTCTCTAAGCCGTATTTTCAGGATTTGTCAATAAGTTATTTAGAAAAGGTAAGTTGTGTGTTGACGCTAGTAAAAGCATTTATATTGTCATTTTCGTAATTGAAAACTAATTATTTATCCTGAAGTATAATATAACGTTTTTACCTTTGATATAACGATTATATGACATTCTCTTGGCAGTTCGAAGCAGTATAAAGAGGATATTCTAGGATATTCATTTTACATATGCTAGATCAGTAAAATGTGTGCCGGCCCAATGTGTAAAATTTAAAATTTCAATATAAATCACCCTTATTCTATGATTAAAAATTGTTAAACTCCAATAAGAACATATGAGATTTTTTTTAGATTATTAACACGTGCTCCTCTCTCTGTATATGAAACTATGCAGATATGTTTTGTTTCTAGATTAGAAAATTCATTAAATCTAATGGATAAACGTTATCTTTTTTTATACAATTATTTCATTTACATACACTGTTTGGCAAGACAAGTACGTATAAATAAATCGAACAAAGCAATTATGGCGTTTACATCTAGTCAAGTTACGTTTTTTTTAAAGATATTGTCGATTTCGTAAGACAAATGACTAATTACTCACATGTTTTTCTGGACAATAAAAAATAAAACAAAAATAAATGTTTATTTGTCATATGCTTCCCACGGTTTATTAATTGCAACATCGGAAATTTTTTCCAATACATAATAAATATGTGGTGTTTCTAAGACCAAATTCAGTTATTTGTGATTATCAAAAAGGATATGGTTTTGGGTGGAAAATACCGATTTTAAATGATAACATTAGACATCTCGGTATAAAATTGTGTTTGGAACATAAATAAATATGTCAATATTTGTATATAGCATTCAACCGCAAGCGTTATCAAATGGATTTCAAATGCTTTCTTACTTCTAAGTATAAGTACTATCATTGTTTTCGTAAGATGTAAATATAAATAATTGATGTTATTGTTGTTATCATTACGACAGTAAACAAAACTACAATTTGGTAATTGAAAGCAAAATTATAAAGAAGTGAAGGGGGAAAGTAAAGTACAGGCTGTTCTATTTAAAATAACAAAGTAACTCGGTATATTTTTGAAAAATAGGTAGCTTATGGTGTCTATTACATTATCTGAGCATATGCGCAATGGGCGCAATTATACAATTCCAGAACTTTGAGACATCCTGTATTTTAGTGTGATTCCCTTTGATTTACTACACGGTCTCCTTCCTTTTATAAAAATTCTAGCAGAAAATAAAGCCTGGGATAAATATTTGTTTGACCTTATACCATTGAAGGGGAAACAAAAAGGCGACGAAGCTTTTAGTATACGTCTAAATAAACAAAATACGTAGATATCTAAAAAACAAAGTTATTCTTGCATCACTCTTATTTTACATTCTGGACGAAAATCCAATAAACTAATTTTGTTGTTTTTTTGTTTTTGTTAGTCTTGCACGTCATAGTTATCATCGATAATACTCATTTTATTCGTGCGTTATTTTATTTGATAACCTACAAATCTTGCACGCAACAAATTGTTGTTGTTATTTACGAATCTCGTTTAGTAACGCATTTCTTAAATTGTGATTAATCTTACTTATTTTCTCGTTTTCTTTTCCAGTTCGTATCTAGCGTTAAAATGAATCTGGCGAAATGTACGGATATCAGCAAGATGACCTGTGATGCAATTATTCGAGGATTTACAGAAATATGCGGCAATCAATAAGTCCAATGAACAACAAGGCGTTCTAACTATTTATAGATTCGAGTAATCAACCGAAATTTTGTTGTTGGCGAATTAGCGGGTAAAAGTTGAGCAACTTGTAACAAAATAGGTGTTTCTGTTGCACGTGTAAGGATGACAAATTTTGCGAAATTTTGGGACGCAAAATAAATTTAAAATTCTTTTAGCCTTATTTTTGCATGATTATTGCTTAAATGGTATAAAAATGTTCACTCGTATATTGTGCGTTGTTGTATAGCTTTATAAATAAGGAAGCATTAAGTACTTGAGGATTTGCGATTATAATTTCTTCCAGGCAAAACTATCACAAATCAGTTGCAGAAACGAACCTACGAATTATCAGAGCTATTAGCGCATGGGAAAGAAATTGACAAAAATGTGCTAGCTTATGCGACCAGTTACGCTTAATGTAGCGTTGGTAGCGAAAATAAAATGCTACGAAAAAACTTATGTTTCTTCGTAGCATTTTAAGTGATTATCAAATATATTGGCCAAATTTATAGCAATTTTATAGCTTTTGCTGTTTTAACCAATTTTCACAAATTTGGAGATCCGAACGATTAAGGTTCCAAAATATTGTTTTTCCTTTTTGCAAACAATTTTGGATAAGTCGTGCTATTTTTCATATTCTTTAACTCGAATAACTGATCCCATTTATCTTATATAAAATATGTGCTTTTTATTGACGTATTTGCCAAATTTGAAAAACCGCACCATTTGTAGAGCTGCAAATAATTCGCTATTGTCTTTATATATATGTTCCATTCCGCATTTTTTGATTTAGAATCTCACAGATTTTCAATTGCATTCAAATTTGAAAATTGGAACGACCAAGGTTCCAAAATATTGTCTTTTTTTTCTCTTTTGAAGCGATTTCGGATGACTCGTATTTTTTAACTCGAATAACTCATCCCATTTATCTTATATAAAATCTGTGCTTTTGATCGCCGTATTTGCCAAATTTAAAAAACCGCACCATTTGTAGAGCTGCAAATAATTCGTTATTGTCTTTATATATATGATCCATCCCGCATTTCTTTGATCTAGAATCTCACAGATTTTCAATTGCATTCAAATTTGGAAATTGGAACGACTAAGGTTCCAAAATATTGTCTTTTTTTTCTCTTTTGAAGCGATTTCGGGTGAGTCGTATTTTTTAACTCGAATAACTGTTTCCACTTGTCCAATATAAAATCTTCTATTGACGCGTTTGGTAAGTTAAAAAAAATGCTATTAAATTATCGTTTTCAGAAGGATGACAAACTCTTGCCAGCAATTTTTTTCGACGTTCGTGGCTCGTATTTTCGTTTGGTCTTTTTATTTTTACCGGCCGGCGATGAAAAAGCTTCGTTCGTACTGCCATCTATTCCAATCACATTTAATTTGTTGCAAAGGATTGTCTGCAGCCAACGAACCCATATAAATAAATCCCCTAGCTTGGGATAGTTAGTTGCACTTGCAATTTTTTTAGCTTGTAATTGAAAAAGATTGGAATTTATTTCTAAAAAAATGTGCCCGAGATTTTAACTTTTGACCTCCTAAAAATGTTAGGTTGCTCAACTCTTACCACACCATTTTATTTGCTTTATATTTGCAAGCATTACTTTACTATTCATAAAATGCCGTCTACTTACCTGTTATGTTTTAATATTCATTTTTCTTCTTACGCCTAATATTGTGCATTCGCAGTTTTGCAATAAGTGTAGGGTTTGTTAGGAAGAAATAATACCAAATTTTGTGTGTGCATTACCTTTGTATTTGTATAATCTTGTTTTCTTTCTTTTGTTTTTAACTCCTCACACCTCCAATTCGTTAAAACTTTATATTTTTTTCCTTTTTTATTTTTTACAAATATATTATACACATTGTTTACAAAGCTTTATTTGTTTTATATACCAAGCTTTGTTTTTTATACTATCTACCTAACAGACTATAGAACGTAAAAAATTAAATCTTATGAATAAATTATCACTATATTTGATCAATATTAATATAGTTATATTTATAATATTGTAATACTATACATTAAATTATTTTTTATCAAGTACGCAAGAAAACTACTTTGTTTATGAAATGTAAATAATATAGTAAAAAAATATATATTACTTCTGTTTTTTTTTTCTTTTTAGAAAGTTCATATTATTATTTACATAACTTCTAAGGCATGCTTGAGATCATTTATGAGATCCTCTGGATCTTCTAAACCTACGGATAATCTGATTAAATTATCTGTGATTTTCAATTCTCTTCTAATCTCTTCTGGAATTGAAGCATGGGTCATAATCGACCTGCAATGGAAATAAAGAACATTACTATAATGCACGTATTGGTTAATTATTTCAAACTTACGGTACTTCAGCTAAGCTCTCGTAACCACCCAAACTCTCAGCCAATATGAATACTTTCAGCGCTTTCAGGAAGTTTTCCGATTGCGTTCTTCCGCCATCGATGTACACGCTCATGATTCCGCTGTGGCCGGCTGTTTGTTGTTTCATTAGTTTATGATGAGGATGCGATTCTAATCCTGTAATAGGAAAATAAAGACAATCAATGTCTATTGCAAATATATGCATTTTTAAGCTTAATGAACTCTGATGATGTCTTAAATTAGTCGATAATTGTTGTTTGTCAGCTTTATCGCTGTTCATAAGCAATCAAATCAAAATTGCTCTTTTATGAAAGAATAGTCTTGTTTTTTTTTTTTGTTACAAAATATGAAACCCGTATTACTTACCCGGATGCAATACTTGAAGTACCCTAGGGTGTCCTTCTAGAAATGTAGCAACCTCCATGGCGTTTGTGTTGTGTTTTTTCATTCTTAGAGCCAAGGTTTTCAAACTTCTCGTAACTAAGGCACAGTCAAACGGCGCAGGAACGATACCCATGGCTGCAAAAAAAATATATAAATTAAGAATTAAAGGTTAATACAATGCATAATCAGACTCCAACAGTGACAAATATTTTATTTGCAACATTATTACCTACATTATTAAAAATTATTTCTGATATAATTTTACGCGTATTTAACAGACCCTTAGTCAAATTAAATATCTTTAAATAAAGATGAAACAACTTACAGATTAGTCTTTAGTAAGACATTCAATTTCATTATCTGTCTTATGTGTTATAAAAATAAATTAATTACACTTATTTCCGAACAATTAGGTACACGTTCATACATGTTTATATTTTTGCACATGTCACATGACTAAAGGAAATCATCTCTAAAGCATTCTTGGAACAGTACGCAGAAGAGATGGCTTCATAACATAACCATTAATGTTGATTGGAGTCGATTAAAACAAGTCAGTGGTGATTATTATTAACGCGCCTTATATAGATTTAATGATTTCAAAGAATTAGGTAATACGAGGGAAGTTCGAAAATTTTTTTATTTTGCAATCTAGTCTTCTTTGAGGTTGATACATTTAGTACAACATTTTTCTTTTGTTTCCTATCTAAAAAATACGATTCCTCCAATCTTGCAAAACAAGCAATTCTTGCTCTTTTCAACGTAACGAACGTGGATTATACCGCGTACATTCCAAAACACCGTTGCCATGATCTTATTAGCCGATAAGGTGGCTTTGGTGTTATTCGGCGCTGGTTAGTCACGAAAAACCCACCGTTGCATTGTTCTTTGGTCTCTAGTGTGCTGTGATGGATCCACGTTTCGTCAACAGTTATGAATCGACGCCGAAAATCATTCAAATTATCGCTTTGACGACGAACGAATTGTTCAAATCTTATGCATACGGCCAATTGAGAAGGCCAATGCCTCAGCAATCTCCGATCGTTCATGAATTTTTTCAATTAATGTGGTGACCTCATTTGGACGACCTTCATCAAAAATGCTCATACGGGCGCGTTTAAATTCGGCTGATCAATATTTTAATTGTCGATAACGAAGGTGCAGAGTTCCCGTAAGCTTCACCGAGTTCCACTTTTATTTCATCATTCGTTTAAAAACGATTAATTTTACGAAAAATAGTTATTTCAATTCCTGTGGCGCTATCTTTTGCCGAAGTCAGGTAATTATCGAACTACCCTCGTATTAAACGTTAATAAGGCTGCTTTTACTTAAGTCAATGTTCTGGCGAAGGGAATCCGCTTACTCGGGACTTTAATGTGGAATATTGATGACGAATTAAAACAATTGTGTTGGTAAAAAATCCCCAAAAATACTTTAGATAAACATCCAAATTGGAGGAATTCTAATTCAAAATAAATAAAGTTTATCAATCACTTCATTAGAATTTATTTTTCGGTATTACAAAAGAAATCTTACTTTCAAGCTTTCAACCCAAAGTTCAAACAAGATATGTACATATTTATAATTTCGCGTCCGCTTAAAACAAGCAAAGATTATTTCTGCAGTTACAAAAACAATCCTTCGCAAATATCTATACTTAAAAACAATGTGCGAAAGCTATTTAAAGGTTTAAGATATCTTTTGCACAATTAACTTCTCAGCTTATAATCGTCGCGTGTTGTTGGACGTACAAATGACGTTCGTATTGTTTGATGTTCTTTTGAAATAGCTCTCCGAATTAATCAACTTCTCTTAACCGCTCCAATTGCTTCGTTCGGCGCGTACCGTCTTCGTGAAATTGCTTATCGTGTTATGGATTTGCTCGTGTTTAACGCTTGGGAAATTTGAAAACGTGACAATGCGCAATTCCTTGATAAGTAAATAAGAGATCAATGTCTTATAATACATATTTCTACGTGTGCGAGTGTAAATATAGCATTGCAAGAACCTTGACCCCGGCAAATCAATAAGATATCTGATGTAATTGATCGTAATTTTTAATTTCTCCTTTTTATTTATAGAAATGGTGTGAAGAAATTTAGTCATTATACTGATTATAGCTTGTGTAAATAATATGCGAAAGATTTGAACCACTTTTTTCACAAGGTCATCACATTTTCTTAGTTATTTTGATATTGAAGGACGAAGTGTATGGAGATCTCACCCTTACGATGTTGATTGATTGATGGGCCACCATAGCACTAATTTTTTCTTTTTTTCCGCGCCCACCAATTTACGTGGTTTATGGCTAAGACATTGCATTAAACGCAAGAGAGATTTTGTTAAAGAAATTTGAAATCGACATTTAGGTTTTTTATTACCGAAGATCAATTAAGCCAACCTGGCGATCCAGTTTTCCCAATTTTCCTTTTAATATACTTTTCCAAGTACACTAGGATGGCTAGAATTTTGATGCTTGAAGTTAAAAACCTATTTCTTTACTATTCAAGCAGTTGTCAATAGCTGAAAAAACATTTACTTTTGTTTTTATGTGCAGCAAGGTAATCTTTTGGATTTTCCTTAATAAGACGAGAGCGTTGGTTAACTTTCCAGTTGATTGCGTCATAACGCTTTATAGCTAAGGTTAATAGTTTCTCTGGATAGTAGACACCGAATAAGCTATATTCTTTAGTAGCATTTTAGTATTGGTATTAATATTTAACTTAAGTTAAATATTAATTATTAAACATCACCCGAAAGACATTTCTATTATGGATTACGGTCGTGAAAGCCTACACTCAAGCTATATTCTTCTGGTCGATATTTTAATTCATGCTCCTACGTGCCATTATTTATGATCGTTTGGAAACCAATAATTAAATTTAATTTCACAGAGGTAATTCTTAGAATAACGCCTACCTTCTTAGCATTATTTATATGCAAATTTGCGGCTGTACTATGAAAATAATAAAGTTAATGGTTCTTAGTAATTTGTATTCTTTATTATTTACTATTATATAATACGCAGGAGACTCGATTTGATTAATAAGCACAGATTTCATGATGATTGTTTTCCTTTAAATGTTTTCCTTTTATTTATTTTATTTATATATAATATGAAGAAAATCATTTTTGGTAGAACAAAACCTTTCAAGCACTTTAGCAAAGTGCTTCAAATAGCAAGCACTAAGCCATGGTGCATTTACAAAATCGCTTAAATCACTAAATGCAGAATAAAAAAAAAAGTAAAACCAAGTACCCATAACTTCGCAAAAACTGCAGTAGCTGGAACGTTTAAAATTTAAAGGCAAATTAGATTAAGAAAAACATACATATTGTTCTGGTTTCGGCTGATTTAGACACGAAGAAAAACACTTTTTTGTGGGTACTGCATTTTGTGAGAGAACGCTCCTCCTCTCTGTTGCTATAGGACTCCTCCAAGCAGTAATAATTTTTAGTTGACGTGACGCCTAAAGTATAACTTTAGGCGGATTTTGAATTGATGAGTTGGATCAGATTTTGCCTCCCAAAATATTCTCCAAAAAGTAACAGCGACCATGTCAACAACTACGGATTACTCTAATTTTTGTTCCAGAAAAATGGATGATAATTATCAGAATCGCTTCTCATCACGAGCATGACCAACATCAAAATTGCAAAATCCATTTTTTTTCCAAAGTAACTGACACTAGAAATAGGACTTCAGCTATTTTTAGTGCTTCAATTATTTTAAAAGTGCTTTAAAGCTTCTAGTACCGAAACAAAGTATCAAGTACTAAATAGCTTCTTTTAAAAGTGATTGAAGCACCGTGCTTCAAGCCCCAAAAGCTCTGCTTTCAAGCAATCGAAGACCATGATATTTTAGCAACGTTTTCAGACCAAAAACTTTTAATTATGTTATGCTCTATCGAATGGATTCGCAGAACTTTATATATGTTTTATTGATAAAACATTCCACTATGTTAAACAGCTTCATTATCAAAAGTTTCTGTCTTTGGTTTTATTGGAAGTAGCAACCTTCTATGTTGACTTTGTAATTTCGCAAAGAAGTCTTAAATATCAAGCAAAATGACGCAAGTATAAAAATGTTTAAATAATTTAGTAGGCTTACTTATTTCTATAATCTAGGTATGTAGGTAATGTTAATGCAACTCTAATTAGTACTAATTAATATCCATTTACAGCATTGAAGCGTTCTCTACGTTATGAAGTTAATGTTGTACATTGCATACATTATTATCAAAAATAAGAGATCGAAATCTGACGTGAAAACCTATGCGACGTCATAGTATATAAACAAGTTATTGGTTTTACGACTCACGCACGTTCATGTGCACCTTTTCAATTGGTTTTTATTCATTCTTACACGCAACTGTTGATGTCAGAATTCCCGAATGGTAACAGTCGACATTATAAAGTGCATTTTATTTGACCAGTGGTAGTAAAACTTACCTACATTAAACAATATTCATAGCTATTATTCTTTACTAACAATTTTTACACGATAGCATATTGTTTATCTAAGCAAAATATTGCAATTTACTAATCTACGGTAATTGTTCTAATGATTAAAAGCTTTTCAGTTACTCTCTTGAATGACGAATTCCTACAATTCCACGTAGAAACGTAAGGTACTGTTTTATTCGCGTATCTTATCGCTGCCGCTGTAAATTATTCATTGCTGTTGTTTAAGAATTCAAAACAATTAGGTGGCAAAATGTTGAAAAAATGTAACAATCAATATAGAAATGATCTTGGTGTTCACTTATTTTGGATATCGTTTATTGAATTGAACTATGTTCTGTAAATACAGTGTTACTTTATTTTATTTTTTTTATATTTATTTCGTTCTTGTCGACCTTAAACCATTATAATACGGAAATACGGCCGCACACTAAAAAAATTATATTTTTTTTAGTGTGGTGACGGCCCGACGAGGTCTATACGATTTTCAGAGCTTGTCATAACCTCAGGTGCTTTTGTGCGTGCAAAGTTTTCCATGACTTTGTTACTGTCACCCCTCGCCGTAAAAAGTGAAACGCAGTGAAGCTTTTGTTTTTAAAATTTTCCACTAGTAGTAGCTTTTGCTAATAAAGAAATAACATCATTATAACGCGAAGTTCCTGGGAATCGACAGTTGCAAAAGTACGTAAACGTTTCTCTAAATCTATCCACTTTTTAAGCTTTCTCTGTGATCATTTTATAAGGATTTTGGCCGCTCCTAAAATCAGCCGTCTACGTGTTTATCACGCTCTCTCCTATAGGTAGGCACGGCTCTGATCGTGCACACGATATAGTGCAAACTCAAGAGCCTACTTCCATAAGCCGATTCTATCTTGATTATGTTAACTTATCATCTCCACGATTTTAAGAATAGAATTGACTTGAGTATGTAATATTTAAGCGGCGATTGCGTTAATCGTCAGGCGACCTAATTCTTCGATTCAAAATTGTAAGATTGACGTCATTAAACGAAGCAGATATTTTTAAAGTTCCCGGGCAATTTAAGTTAGCGGTTGCGATAATTAAGATCAGATTCGGAGAAATCAAGAAATTACTCAAATCAAGAGTTTCTTTGGGTGTGGAGTATACCTGCACCTTCCGCCTTAGTTATTCTATTCCTCGGTCTTTGCTATCATTAATAATTATTTTAATTATCCGCACTAATCAAACAAATCCATTTAATAGTTTCAACTAGTTAAGCAACGATATTTCTAAGAAAATTAGATATCAAACGTTGTATTTTTATGCATCTATTTAACGCATTAGTGACCTCTGTAACTTTATTGTATATAATATCGAAACGTACGAATGTATGAATATTGTTGCCAACCAAAAAATATGCGACGATGTTGATAAGCATCTCCCAGATAACCCGGTTTCTAACCGACTTGAACTGAATCTTTAAAAATGTCGAAAGAAAAAAGGTTGATACCGAAAATAGCGTTGGTTACACAAGCTAGCTTGATAATTAGGATTGCATTAAGCGAGAGTTCGTTATGTGGGGTAATTGTTTATTTCCATTGCTATATACACTCTTCGACAAAAACTTAGACGCGGTAAGATGTTTTAAGGGTTTTAAGGGTTACAACATTTCTTTGGCGAAACTAGCAAGATATCTAATTAAGTTTTTATTCGTAAAAGTAAAATAAACTTAAAAATATCTCCTCCAGTAATATATGAACTAAATAATAAATTATTACTCCAATGTTTAAACAATTTCTGCAACAAAAATTTAAACGCTCTGTTGTAAATGTGAAACAAAAATAAACAAACGAGTGATCAGTAATGCGTACATCCTCCATTGTTTTTAATCACTTCCAATAATCTGTTATTAATAGATTTATATAAATTTAACACATAATTCGGAGGGATATTCTGCCATTCAGTCACTATTGAAGTTTTCAGTTCCTGTACCGTGAAATATTGACGGCCTCCGCCATAAACGCGACGTGCCAATTCACCCCACATGTTTTCAATAATGTTTAAGTCTGGTGACCGTGCCGGCCACTGTAAAGTTTTAATCTTTTTCTCTTTAAACCGTTCAGTAATGGTTTTTGCTTTATGAATTGGCGCGTTATCTTGCTGAAAAACAAAATTGCGCCCGGCCCATTCGTTTCCAAAACGTAGAAGATTGTCACACAATAAGTCTTTATACGTCACAGATGTTATTTTGTTTGTGCAAAACACTATCTCACTTTTATCGCGGAATCCAATCGCTGCCCATATCATCACAGATCCACCCCCTAATTGTCTGGTCATTTTCACTTTTGGTTCCTTTCTCAGATCATGATAATAATGCGAGTACCCATCCGGTCCGTCCAAATTAAAACGTTTCTCATCGGAAAATATAACTTTTTCCCATTGTTTCTTCCGGGATACATGTTCTTCAGCAAATCTCAACCTCGCTTCTTTGTGTTTCGCCGAAAGTGGCGGTTTTCTCAACATTTTCTTCCGTGATATTACCGGTGACGCCTTTAAAATCCTTTGACCATTCCGCACGTGCGTTGGTACCCCCGCCTGTTCTGCAATAACTCTCGCCGACGCAGAAGAATTGGATACACACCGCAATATCATGCGTTTATCCCGCTCACTTTCGGTCGCCCCCGGCCTTTTGGTTTGCCGTAATTTTCCGGATCTTTTAGGAAATTTCTAACGCAATGATCGCTTCTTCGTAACCGAGGAGCAATTTCCTTCTTACTAACACCATCCTGGTGCCAGGCTAGAACCTTACCCCTTTCTATCGAGGATAATTGCTTTTTTCTACCCATATTGCAAACACTTTATAAAATATAATTTCTCGCGGTGAAACGTGTACACTTTACCAGCACAACCGCTGCATATAAAGAGAAGTATCAAATTAAAACATTTCTGCTTTTATTAATGTAATAAATGGGCAGGGTCTAAATTTTTGTCGCATTTAAAATTCCTATTTTGATCTGGGAAAATCTCAATTACCCCTCATAAAGCAATAAATACCCAGAAATATCTATAAATGGACTAATTACATAACAAGTATTAATAACCCTCATTTACATTTTATATAATGTCTATAAACTTTGTTTCGTAAATAGAAACGTAGTATGTTGTAATTAGTCTCCTCTAACCCAATAGGCGAGTAATTCATTTTCATTTTAGTCCAACTCCGTAAATTTAGTTCTTAGGATATTTTGAAACTATTATACGAAGAGGAAATAAGTAATGTAGCGGTCAGGAAATCCGCGCATTTAATAGAAAACATGTGATTTCGTGGTTTGCTATGAAGCTCATATTTATTTAGGAAGGAATACAATTTCCTTGCATCGGAGATAGTGGTTAATACATCAGAATGTTAATGTAACCCTACACGAAAAATTATGAACATAATACGTCTTGTAATGTATAGCTTTCTTATAATTTTAACCGTCATCGTAAGGATAAGGTTTCCACATGTCGCTTTTTGAATAAATTCTTGCGGTTTGAGTTTTATTATTAGCCGTCGTAATGAGGAAAGAACTTGGAAAGTATTACTTCTACGAAAAGTAGTTATTGTTAGTTAATTCTGGAAAATTTTGAGCGGCTCGTTGTAAGAGGTTTTAGATTTGCCGGTAAATTTTTTATTTTTAAGTGAGCTGTTGCGGTGAAAAGGGATCAAAAAATTGGTAGTACCTAGTTCATAATATTATTAATAGAGACGACCAAGGCAGGTGAGATTATTACTTTTTTGCAGCGACTAGACAGACTCGTGTCTCTTCGTCTCATGAGAAAGGGTTTCCCCGAGAGTCGACAAAACGCAAGTCTGTCTAGTCGCTGCAAAAAAGTAATAATTTCACCTGCCTTTGTTATCTCTATTATTATTATTATTATATGTTACATACAGACTAACAAAAAGCAGAACAAAAACTAGAACAAAGGGAACATATTTGACACGTGATAATTCACCTAATCTTGTATGGTTAGATATCTGCGTACATTAGAACTTTATTACTTTCGTATCGTTCAATATTTGTTTCAGCGTAATCTCCTAATAATTAAGTTGCTAACACTTTAATCCACACAAGCTTATGAAATATAACTCAATAAGTATTTAATTGTTTCTATTCAAAGTCTTATCGTCGATAAAAATCGTTCATTAATTGCTTCATTTCAACGTCTATTGTTCGTTTGGACGAAAACATGTTTTTGTATTATTAGCTTAGCGAGTTTGTTTCAAATAAACTGTTTGAATTAGACTCCAAGTTATTCAACTTCGCAAAGAGCTATTAGTTCAAAATCGTTTAATTGTAAGTAATTATGAATTATGAAGGAAATTAGATAAATATCAACAAAGGCAAGACAACTCATTTCGTTTTCATGTAAAGTTTGCCTTTAAACAAGCACAATTGCCGCAATGCATTTTCTTTTAAATTGCATGCAGTTGTCGAGCTCTGAGAAACCAAACAAAATCAACTTCAATTGATAATAAGATCGGTTATACATACGTGTTGTTTCAATGCTTCATGGGATTCGCGTGGAGGCTGTTAAATCAGACATTAGAAAAGAGTAAAGAATCCGTCAAGCTAAAATTGCTCAAAAGTTAAATTGTTCACGTTGTGCTGTTCAATTAACCATAAATAGGTATAAGACTACTTGATCTTATAAATCAGGAAACAACAGCCAGAGAGGACCATCTATTAGAGAGACTTCACCTCCGGGATAGGAAGAAAATTTCTTTGTAGCTGCCGGCCGAAATTAGTGCAGATTTCAAAATTTCAGCTAGAACGGTTAGAAGACGCTTAAATAATGAAGAATTAAAAGCTTGTAAGCCAAGAAAAGGCTGTCCGAGATCAACAGAAGAAATTATTTAGAAATTTCATAACATTTGCGGTATTCCTACCCTTGGGCATGGAGGTGGTAGCATGTAGGGGAAATGTTCATATATCACGATAGCATGAATAGAAACGTGCCTACGTAGAAGTTTTCGACAACATTTTTCTTCCAATAAGATAACGCTCCCTGCCACACAGCTCAAAAAACTAAAGAGTGAATAGGTAAAAATGGATTTAATCTTCTGGATTGGCCTGTCCAATCTCCAGACCTAAATCCAATCGAGTATTTGCGGCACTTAGCGAAAAGTTAACCAAAGGGTCACAAATACCCTTCAAAAATATTATTTGAGGCCAAAATAAGAGAAGTGAGAAATTGGGAGGTACAATGTTTAAACATACCAGGTGTGTCGGTAATTCTTTTCCGGTTTTTTCGCTAAAGAAAACACGTTACTTAGAATGGATAGTTAAAATTTATTTATTCAAAGTATTGGCCATTTGATTCTATACATTTTGTCCATCTCTCAGGCAATTTATGAATGCCATTCCAAAAGAACAGTTCCTCCTTTGAGCTAAACCATTCATCGAGCCATTTTTTAACTTCTTCGAAATCGGCGAAGTGCTGCTCTGCAAGCGCGTGCCCCATCGATGCGAAAAGGTGGTAGTCGGATGGAGCCAGGTCTGGAGAGTACGGCGGGTGCGATAAAACTTCCCATCCAAGTGATTTCAACATTTCTTTGACTGGTTTTGCTGTATGAGACGGCGCGTTGTCATGTTGCAAAATCACTTTATCATGTCTTTCAGCGTATTGTGGACGTTTTTCGATCAATGCACAGTTCAAATTGATCATTTGTTGTCGGTAGCGATCACTATTAACTGTTTCTCCCGGTTTCAACAGTTCATAATATACGACACCAATCTGGTCCCACCAGACACAGAGCATGGTCTTGCGACCAAAGCGATTTGGCCTTGCAGTCGATGGGCCAGCTTCGCCAGGTGATAACCATGATTTTTTTCGCTTGGGATTTTCGAAATAAATCCATTTTTCATCACCCGTTACTATTCGATGCAGAAATGACTTCCTTTCATACCTTTGAAGCAGAATTTCACTAACGATTTTTCGATTTTCCATTTGTCTGTCATTCAATTCATGTGGCACCCATCTCCCCATCTTTTGGATCTTTCCCATAGCTTGTAATCGTTCACAAATTGCTACTCGGCCCACATTCAACTTTTCTGCTAATTGTTTTTGAGTTTGTGTTGAGTCTTCATCCAATAGCTCCTGCAATTCCGCGTCTTCAAACGTTTTCGGCCTACCAGGACGTTCTTTATCTTGAACGTTGAAATCACCACATTTGAATTGTCGAAACCACGTTTCACATGTTCTTATGGTTGGAGCATGCTCACCGTAAGTCTCTACTAGCAAACGATGACTTTCAGCGGCTTTTTTCTTTTGATGAAACAAGAAAAGTAATGCGTGCCGCAAATGCACGTTTTCAGGCACAAAACTCGACATTTTCAAAAAATTATAAATCTATAACGCTGTTATTTTGGCGGAACGTAACTTGTGTAGTTTTAAGGTTAATGTCAGTAGAATAAAATTACATATGTATCAAATCATAACATTTCATACTTATGGCCAGTGACATCTGCCGGAAAAACCGGAAAGGAATTACCGACACACCTGGTATACAGGCAGTCAGTAAAGCCCAAGAAGGCCATATATACATACAATAAAGCTTTGCAAAGTTTTAATGGGCAATGAAAGAATTCAGAACGCAAAAACACCTTGTCTTGATCAAAGTTTATGTAATTATGTTAATATACCTAGTTATGTTATCGCTAATAGCTGTTATTGTTATCAAATAATAACCGCAAATAACGATTAATTCTGAGAACAGGATAAACAATTTCATTATTTTTTCGATTAAGTGTAAAAAAGTGTGGTGTTTACACATCATCAGATAATTATCTTCTCGTACATTAGAATATACGACCTATGTATATACCTCGTACATATGGAAGCTACTCTAATCTACAAGATTTATGAGCGTTTAGCAATTTTAAATGTTCTTGCTCATTTGAATATCTATATAATTGATGAACGGTGTTAATGTGATATGTTGTAACTATAAATAAAGTAATTATATCACGGCATATAATGTAATGCTTAGGTAAGTGTGTTAGAACAAAATTGATTTTCGATCTATAAAAAATTATTAAAAACTGCAGATTTTACTATCTTACCTGAGAGATTTTCACCTTTGCGATACATTTAGTAAAAGGGTTCTCGGAATTGAGCACTTTTTTGCATTTTCCTAAATACTAATCGAGCCTTTATAATTTACATACCGGGTGTTCATTTGAAAACTTCCTACCCTAAATTTCTGGAAATTGACGAAAAATTTCCTGAAACCCCTAAGAAGTATTATCGAGGGGGTCAACTTTTTATGCAAAAATTGAGTCACGCACTTTAACCCCCTGCACCCGGGAGCTACCCTCTTAAAAATCTTAAATGGAAAGGGGTATCGAGTAATACCTCATTTTAATGGTTTTAAGAAACAGCACATTTTAGCGTTTAGTTTTTTGAAATTGATAGATTCGTTTTCGAGATTTTTAAGAAAATCTATTGGTTTGGTTTGTTTTACATTTCTAGATGGTGAATTTATTTTAGGAGCATGGGAACAAAAACCAAACGTTAAAAACCTTTATAAATTTCTCAACAGCAAGGAAAATAAATAACCTTATGGTTGTTATTTAAGTTTTAAGTTATGTTTAATCCAGAATATTTGTCATCCTGTTTGTCAGTTCTTTAGCAAATAAAAATGCACGTTTCTATGCCGATTTTGCGTTCGTTGATCCATTTTTTTTCTTTTTATAGAACATTAAAGTAATTGTATAAACGAAAAACAGGCAATAGCAAAAGGCGATACATCAAGTTGGAAATACATCGTCGGCTGCTTTGTGTTATCAACCCAAAGTTATTGATTGACCAGTTAGAAATACAAAACAAAACAAACCAAACCAAAAGATTCTCTTAAAAATCTCAGAAACGAATCAATTAATTAAAAAAAAACTAACCGCCAAAATGTACTGTTCCAAAAGACGATTAAAATCAGGTATTACTCGATACCCTTTTCTATTTAAGGGGGTTAAAGTGGACGAGTCAATTTTTGCTTAAAAAGTTGTCCCTCTCGATAACACTTCTTACGTGTTTCAGGAAATTTTTCATAAATTTCCAGAATTCCAGAAATTTAGGGAAGTTTTCAAATGAACACCCGGTATGTTGGGACACAGTGTAATACGTCTACGTTATTTTATTAATGTTCTTAACACATGGTTATTTGAAAGATACTTTGAAAGAAACTTTTTAAGGATAAAAAAAAATATTCTAATCTGCAATAAATAAATAATTAAATTAAGAAAAGAACTTTAACTCGAAGGTCAAAGCAAAACTATATTCCGTTGGGTAATAATTTCGCTCCAGTTTTGCGAAGTAGGGGCGCCTTTAAGCAATTTTAAAACATTAAAAAAATATTCAAAAAGATGTTTCTTTCGATTTTATAACCAGTTTCGAGACATCTTAAAGTATCTTGAAAATACGCTGAAAAACTCATCAACCGCCTTCATTTTATAGTTGTTAGGACTTATATTGATATTATATCTGTTTCATTTACGTGGTGTACAACTTTCATCTTTCATCCTCTTATGTATGTATGTACACAAAAATATATTTTTAATAAAACAGTTCCCTTGACACATCGCTTATCGTTATTACAATAAAATGGATAAACAAAACACTTTCACTTTATTTATTTTTAATGCCCTAGCTTAATTTTTTCTGACGAATCTTCAAACAGATCGTTAATTTGAATGATTCACGCGTTAATTCATTACAAATATGTTCCTATTCGATAAACCTGATCGTCAGCGATTTTGAGAAATATGTGTAACCTTGTAATCGCCGATACACTAAAACCAACACAAACGATTTTGTTTATTTTCATGAATGAACTCTATTTTTAGAACGTCTAATTTATTAAACAGTTGAATGAACTTACTTCTTTAAACTATATATATCCTATAAAAACAAGGAACAAGTTTAATGAATAATAATAATAATTATGTCAATTTTATCTTGAGTTGCTTTTATGCTTAGGTCACCTTAGCTGTGATCGTCAACTTGGATATTTTCTTTTTTTTTTGTTTTTTACAACCGTGGAACTATTTCGGTTGCACTAAAATTAGTAAGTCAAAAATAGTTCAGAAAAATAGTGCTAATGTATTGTAGTTATAAATCGTTTGGCAAGAACTTAGAAAAGATGAAGTAAACTGGCAAAGTCTTATTGCATTCTGTATAACAATTTTTTTTTAGAAATTTATTAAAATTTTATTTCATACAAAGATATCCAATTTTGGCTTCGATTTTCCAAAAGGAAACCATATTATTTCAATTCCAAACTTTGAAATGCCTGAACAATAGTCTTCATAATCTCAAAAAAAAAATATTCAACTCACCGAAAAGAAAATTTTAGAAATTCGAAAAATAGTTGCTACCGATTATTGCAGAACTACCGTGCAAATTGCAAAATGAACTAGAAACTTGATAGTTCTTGGGGTTGGTCTAATAAAACAAATGAGGAGTAAAAAATTACGATCACAAAAAATTATCATAAAAGTAGTTCTTTTTTTTTTAAGAGAATCTTTTTGATCTGTTTTGGTTTTAACTTAATGAAGGTCTGTCGGGCCTATCTGAACGTACATTGTACTATTTCTTCTAAAACGGTTCACTTCCAGGATAATTTTTTGCTATTGATTTTTCATTTTTTAATGTAAATATTTAAGTAAATATTTTGTTTGGTAAAGCATGATAAAGTAATCAGATGTCCCATGAGTAAATTTGTTTGCAATTTCATCGTCCCACTGTTCTTTTTACTTTAATGCTATTGTTGCTAACAGAGTATAACACCTCCCTTACTAATTTTATTCTTTACTAAGGTAGCCGGTTTCCTATTATTTTTCACCTCATTTTTCGTAAATCATATTTATTTCTTAAAATACTTATTAGCGGTGTTTCAGCAATTTTAAAATCTTGAAATGAATTATTTTTCTTTTTCATTTAATTTTTTTTTTTAAAGTTCATGTGCGTTTTTATTTTATCACGTTTCTACGTAACGCAACCTCTATTTATACTAAATAAAATACTAAAAACGAATCCCGCGATACGGCCTTTGCTAAACATCGAAATGATAAGAACATTGAAAGCTTCAAATACGAATACAAATCTTTTTTTAAATAAGTTATTATAACTAGGATCTGCAATAGCTTCTGAGGTCCAATACTTCAGACTACGGAATGGAAAAGAAAAGGTCGTGGATTACCGTTTATGTTAGAATCACATATCTTGAAAACTAGTAAAGATAATGGTAGTAATAGACCCAGAAATGATTCTAATTTTGGTACTTTTTTGGTAAAACCATTGGTATTTGTTGACCAGCAACAGCCGCAGGTGACATAAATGGGAAGTTGATGGGAATTTATTTTTATCAGGTACAATGTGCACGATATGCAACGAAAATGCACGAGGCAATCGAAGCCATGTCCTTGACCTCCCATTTACGACGCCACCAAACGACTTCAATGTTTGCCAGCTCAATAATTTTACTGAAAAATGAAGAATCTGCCTAATAAATAGCAGGAACTGTGATACCTTAAATTCGTGTCCTATCATGTTATTTACTATCATTAAAACACACTTGTCTATAGACGAAATAATGTGAATATCCTGCTCAATTAGAAATTGAACATCGATACCAGAGCGGAAGTCTTACAAGTAAGTTATTTATAGAGATCAATTTACTGGGTGACGAAATTCGCATGTTTACACGCGTCCGATAACCGAACATCGGCGTCAGCAAAATTCAACTACTTCCCTGATAACAGGAATGGATGTGGAAAAGATCGATTACTTTCGGCATAATTTCCAACTACAGCTTCCATTTAACCTGGTAAAAAGTAGACACGTAATATCGCAACACACTCACCGTTTTGTAGGAACTGCAATTTCTCGGCCAATGCTGGGTTATTGGTAACTATGGCGCCCATAATAACGTCTGAATGTCCGTTCATGTATTTCGTTAACGAGTATGACGATAAATCGGCACCCAACTCTAGTGGTCTTTGGAAATAAGGTGTTAAGAACGTGTTGTCCACGGCTAGCAGTGCGTGGTTGTTTTTCGCTACTTCGGCGATGGCTTTGATGTCGAAAACTTTCATCAGGGGATTCGTTGGAGTCTCGATAAATATTAACTGCGAAAGAAACACAAATTTATTACCTAATGGATTAATAATTCCGCGAAGATCTTACTTTTGTATTAGGTTTCATCGCTCTTTTTACATTGTCTACGTTTGAGGCATCTACAGCGGTCATTTCAATTCCAAAATTCTTTCCAACTTTATTAAGCAACCTGAAGTTCCCTCCGTACATGTCATCACCCATCACTATGTGATCTCCAGTCGAATAGCAGCTCATTAAAGTTGTAAGGGCGCCTAAACCTGAAGCGAATGTAACGGCATATTTGGCGTCTTCGAGGGATCGCAAGGATGTTTCCAATACATCTCTGGAAGGGTTGCCTGATCTACTGTATTCGTATTGCTGAAATTAAAAAGAAAAAAGTGTCCATTTTATTGGGTTTTTGGTCAGAATAAGAAGAAAGCCGAGCTTTATGGAAGTTTTTTTAGAGTTTTTAGAGAGAGAATTATTTAGCAGAAATGAAATGAAAAAAAAAACAATCACGATGTAACATCACGACATGAGGCAAGACTTATTATTGAATGTTTTTTTGAAGTTTACAAAAGTACTTTAAACATACAAAAATAGCTTTGCAAAATAAAGATATTTATTGGAACATTTAATACGTCGGTAATTATATAAAGATAACATGCGTTAGCGTGATTGAATGTTATTGTTACAGTTGTTCAAAATGTCCAAATCGCCAGCGACTCATATATGGAAGTTGATATTTCGCACATGCAAGACGAATAACTAGGCTCGACCATAAACCACAAATGCTATTTATTTGTCAATCTAAGAGTCACTTGAATTTAAATAGAGCTACTGTAGTGTCGTGATATTGTCCCAAAATAAGATTAGAAAAGAGGAAAATCTTTCAAAATTCCTTTTTTTAAGACATTACAAACGGGACTTTTCCAATATTATAAATTTTGCTTAACACTACATACAAATCTCTAAAATTTTGTGAAATATTGTTCTAAAATAAAAATTTATACTAGATATACCGTTTGGCGTATGTTTTGAGCTATTGAGAATACAAGTAATTTAAATAATTAGAGAGATTTCATACATTTTCGCATTTGCATCTAATCCATATTTGGTTACAAATTAGATATGACCCCTTTGTTTGATTGTTCTAGCTCGCATTATTAAAATTGCATGTTTTCGCTAGCAGGGCCAGGGTAATTAGCGGGGGGTGGCACGTCCTGATTGATTTAAAAAATTTAAAATTTACAAAAAATCAAAATCGACGCATTTAAGAGCCAATATGAGTTTTTACAGCGATTTTATAGAATCCCTGCCAAATTTTACGGTCGCACTAAAATTAATAACGACAATTTTGCGTATCGGTTGCTTCACGTAGGAGAAGCTTCACCAAATTAAAATTAATTAAAAACTACTGAAGCTCTAAAAAGCGCGACACGAAGCTAGTCGATTGTGCCATATTAAATATCGAACATGAAGAAACGCCCTGAAGGTGTGTGCCACGCATGAAACCGGTTGCACGAAAGAACTCTTTAATTGCTGTGCTTCAATATGAAGAACATAGAGTAATGATAGATTATTTACGGAAAATAGTAATTTTAAGGATGTGCTTGGAATGAAACCGGTAACACCAAAAATTGAAAACAGAGAATTAGAATGGTACGGTCATATAAAAGGGCTACAAAAAAAAAACAAACTACCAATAAAGATTATGAAAGAGACACATAAATAGCCGAAATAAGAGGGAAAAGAGGAAAGAACATTGCAGAAATGAGAATATTCGCAGAAGATAGGAAAGAATGGAAAACATGGATAAAGGAGAGCGAATTCTATTCCATCATCCAATAATATACAGGAATGATGTGAAATAAGAAGATGAAATTTTCGCGTATGCAAAAAGATGATTTTTCCATCATTTTTTTTTCATTTATATTAAAATCATACTTCGCGTTTAGTGGAACTTTTTAGGTTTTTAGAGGTTTAATAGGGTGGCACCACGTTTTCTGTTGCAAATGTTGCATGCCTATGACTGGTTTCGTGTCGCTGTACAATATTCATTGAATTGTGGTTTTGCTCAACTATTCATTGAAAAATAAAGAAGGTAAAAGAACAATTTTGATCGGCCAAAACTAAGCGTAATTCTCAAATTTTAAATTAACATTAAAACCTTCTTCGAGAACGAAAATCTCTTACCTTAAATTGTGCAGGGCCATACTGTTTAAACGTTGTAGATAATACGATTGGTGGCACCACGCACATAGAATCCCATTTATCGGGAGTTGTGCTGGAATGTATAGCTTTGGTCGCGAAACCTTTGGGTTCTGGCAGATATCCTGAATTCTCAGACATATTTCCTGTAAGATAAAATCCTGGTGTTTAGATACAATTCACATTTGGAGAACTTATAAGTAGAACATGCAATTTTTTCATATAAAATACTCTACGATAGCAAGCAATAGCAGGAAGATATCCTTTCAATCTGACTCGAAAATTAGAGAAAAGTAATAAAACCAGTTCAAATGTATTACTTGATGACGTCATTTGAATGCTCTAAAACGTACTGGAAATTTTTATATAGGAAAAATCCGCTAGGTATATTCGTTTAACCTTGAGTTAATTTCTAAATACCTTGGATTTTTTTCTTATTATCTACATATACTGCCAGTTCCTATTTAATTTTAGTAAACTTTAATTCAAGTACTTCAAGTTGTTGTTCTATCGATTATTACGCTGTAATTAGATCCAACAGATTTCATATGATTCACCCTTGCAGTTTTTATCGGACAAATATTGTCTTAAATTAATATCGTCTTAAATCAGTTTATTAATTACATGTTAATCATTTCTTCCATCTCCCAACAAAATCCCGCTATTATTTCTTTAATCCATCATTAATTCAAATTCTTTATCTTTCCTTTGTATTATTATAAATATAATAAACGAACGAACATTAAGTTGCCGGTAGAGTTTAATTAATTGCTTTGAGAATGACTGAGCACATTTTCGTTACTTTGCAGCGGAAAGTGTGGAAGTCCATCCTTTTAGAAGAATTGCATCATTCATTTCAAGAAACGTGATAAAACGAACAGCTCAAATTACTTTTAATAGATGCAGTATATCTTATCTTAGCACAAAAGAAATGATAGCATCTTTTTACAATTAAGATTGTATTATTTAAGTGTATTAAAGGTATATTTATTAAATGCATGGGAGCAGCCAGAATTTGGTCAAAGGCAGGGGGGAAAGCAATTAGAGTTGATATTTTGTATATTCAGCAATAATGAAATTTATTTCAGAGATTTAGGGGTTGGTCATGGCCCCCCTCTACGTTACGTCCAGTTTAAAGGGAATTAAATAGAATATACCGAAATTGGAGCAGTAGTTGTTAGGGTTTGCTGATGTGGGAAAGATCATTCAATAAAACAATCAAATATGAATTTCCATACATTATTTTAAATTATTATTTCAATTAAATAATTACTTATTATAAATAAACCTTTACATTCACTTAATTGTTTTTAGAATGATTGAGCATTTTCCTTAATTTCGAGATTTTAACCAACTCACTGCTCATCTTCTTAAAGATTGCGTCATCCTCATCAAGAATAAAATATACAATTGAATTAAATTGCTATAAATAGACCGGTGTATTTTATCCAAGAACATATCTTTCTTAATTATTACATTAGACATTATACATTATTCTTTGGATGATTATTTTAGTAAAACTTGAATAAAAAAAATAAAAATAAATATTTCGTGCCCCTAGATAATTGTTTAAAAATTGAGATAAATGTGGAATTAAGTAGTAAAACTGTAATTAAAAAAAAATAAAATAAATAGTTGGTGCCCTTAGATAATTATTTAAAAATTGAGATAAATATGGAATGGTTTCGTCTTACACTTAATTGATTATTTAAAAAGGAAATGGGTTGAATTTAATTTCTTGAGTCCTCTCCTTTTAAATTAAAAATTTAATAATCGTAACGTCGTGAGATGTACCTGATACCCTAAAATTTCTTTAACTAGAACATATTTCTTTATGGAATTTAGAATAAAATATTTTGGAATAAAACTCTTTAACCAACATTATTAGCCTTAGTTTTACAAATAATTTCAAGGTAAATTAATTAATGTAGGAGAAATTAACTTTTCACTGGAATATACAAGTAGTCAAGGACTCGTCAGTCTGCCATACGCAGAGTGTACCTAGTAAATGGTTATTCTACTTATTACACCCTTTCTGTTGACTTAATTTTCAAATCAACTTTAAATTGTTTTAAATTGCCGAATTGTCCTGATGGGTGCATAACGTTAGGATAAATATTAAATTCTCCAAGTAGAGTACTTAAATTAATGTTAAAATTCTCTCATGCAACAGCTAATGGTGCAACTAAGTTTTACATAGAAAATTGTTAGTAAAAAAAAAAAAAGAAAAACTCACCGTTAGTACAATAGCACGTGTAAGTAAATTTTTCTGATGTAATATATCGGGGATATTGGACGATATGGTACAGGAGTACGGTGCTCGAAATGTAAGGTAAGTAACGCTGCGAAGTTTACATAAAAAAATGCTAAAATAACCCGTACGTTGATGTTATATGGGTATCGGGAAAAAACTTAAAGCTTTTAATAAACGTTAGTAAATGATGTTCGTGATATACACACGGTACACTTGCTACTAGCCCCACTTTACGAATGACTGACCGGGGTTTAGCGCTTTCGGCTTTAAATACCTACTTCTTCCTCTACGAATTGTCTCAGATGATTGTACGGCGGTTTGCGATCGCAAAAATGCCGTCCTAAAACGATAAGACGACACGCGACCGACGCTTGATAATGTGCAAATCATCCTCGTATAGTAAAGTCGTTAGACAACGCAACGCGGCTAACTAATCGATATAATTCAGGACGGCCCGTTTAATTGGCAGCGCTTCGATTTCTCCACCGGGTTTCCCTCCAAAATTTGAAATTAATCAATATGAAAGCGAAAAACATATGAACATCCGTCATGCGCAAGGTATTTTGTGTACTGCTTCCGGTAAACATTTTATTCATGTGTTCTGGCCCACAAATCATGTATTTTTCTTGTTTCGCGTGAGTACATAGTATTTTCTTGAATTCTGCCGGTCGAAAGTGTTTGTGAATATCGTAGTTCATGTAGTTTTCGCGTTCGCAGCCCCCGACGACGATATTAATCGTAGTCTGCTGTCAATAATTTTGCCGGCTTAAAAACCATGTAAAAGGCGTCCTTTTGTCATCTCATCAATTTACTGGGTAAATGACATGAATGTTTTCGTTGCGGTACGTTTACGTCTGAAATACTCTACCGAAAAGAATTAGCACGTTTTCATCCGCCAAGAGATCCCCCCGTTTATCCGACCGGCTGTCCGTTTATCCGATATAAACTTGTAAGTCGAGCGAATTTGTATCGTAATGGCGGACGTTTCATAATTCAGGCAGTGTTGTTTTTTTTTATTTGTTTTCCGTGGGACGAAAATAAGCATTTGAAAATGACATCGTTATTTACAGATTAGTTATGAGTGCAACGGACGAAACCTTATAATTGCTTAAACGATCTGAATACAAGAACAAAGAGGAAATGGGTATTCAAGATTTGCAGGCGTTTTTGGAAAGTTCGACGCTCGAAGGAGGCGCCGTATCGGTGGACCTATTGAAAATCGCTAGAAATGTCACGCAAAGGCAGCAACCTCAACACGCCGCTAGAAAAATACGCCCCATTGGCAATAAGTTGAAGTTAATCGTTGATGCTGAAAATTGCTTAGATAGATTATACGGAGGTTATTTCTCAGGTATTCGCCTTTATTTTGTTACGATTCTCGATGGTAACCGACCTAATTAATTTCGTAGATTGGGCATGCGGAGGACAATGGAATCGCATGCTACAATTTTTAACGTTATTGATGCATTCAATCGAAAGAGGTAATATAGAATTAGCTGTAGTGCTTAACGGAACTATCGAAAAGTCTCGAATGTCAGAATGGATACAAGAACAAGCGAACATTAGACAAAGGGTTGGAATGGTGAGGCACATTCTGCTCATCTTTATTTTATCTTAATTATACGCATTTTTCGCAGGTATTAAAACATATTAACACGAAAGCAACACCTCCGCCGAAAATATGGTGGACACCTCCAACATGCCTTAGAACTGCCTTGAGAATGGCTCTCCGACATTTAGATATTACTGTGGTATGTATCAATGGATAAACTGTTTGGTTTTCAATTTTTTTCGTTTATTTTATAATAGCACACATGCATCGTCATTTGTGAATGATTGATTCCCTTTTATTTGTTTAACTTATCTGGGTCTTATAGGCTTTTATTTTTATTACATTGATAATGATTAGAGCTATAAATCGTTGTTTTTATTTTTATTTAGGATGATGCATTATTTATTAGGTGTACTATATGAATCAAATTTTAGTGCATTGGATGTTGAATAAAATGCAATTGGTGTAACTGCATAATTATGAAAGTTGAATTTAAAACATTTTTAACAACTCCACGAAACACTTGACATTTTTCTAATAAAAGGCAGTAGAATTGTTTGAATTTCTCAATTTTTCTTGGTTACCCTAAATATGAGCAGTCTCGACTAAGTCATTCTAAGGTAACTTCGAAAATATTAAAATCGTAATCAGGGTGCCTATTTAGCAGTTTTATGTTTATTGTCATTTTCAACTTTTTATCATAAAAGTATTGTGCATTTAATATTGAGGCATACGTTAAAATAATTGATAAATAACTAACTTCAGTTTGTCATTTGTTATGTTTATTAAAAATTAAACTGTATTACTATATTTTTTAGTGTACATTTACTTGTATCAGTTTATGACGCCAAAGACAGCTTTTTAAGGTTCTAAAATTAAAAGATAAAAATAAAGAAAACAAGTAATAAATGCTAACATTGAACTAAAAGTGCTATTTTAAAAATCGGGGTCCTATGGTGGTTAAAATTGATCTGAAGGAAATATTTTCATTTTTCTGTACAAATTGGGGTTCTACGGTGGCTATTCTGTTTTCATCCATCTCGCCGATAACTTCCTCATACTGAATTTTTCCTGAAGGATGTTCTGTACACGCTCAATTGAGATGTTTACCATATTAGCAATCTCTTTAATCTTCATCTGGCGGTTGGCTAACACGATATCATGGACATTACTGATCATGCCGCACTGCGCGAACAATACTAACAAAAGTAAAATATTATTATTTTGAGTTATGGTAAATTTTCTATGTGTACAGCTAGTGCGATATTGTCCGCCCTCACTGGGGCGACCTGATTTTTTTCGTCCAAGTCAGATGTTTGACCGCCCTTAAATTCGTCAAACCAGTACCTGATGATAGTCGAAAGGTGCTTAGAAACTGCTCCTAACTTCTCTTTGATTTCTGCACATATTTCCCCATCCAAAAACAAAGGAATCGAATAACTGACCGGTGTTGTTCTTTTCCCATGATTGACTACACAAATAAATAAAACAGTTCACTTTCAACAGTTTTCAGAACAATATTAGTCGATGAATCTCTTCGAATTTTTAACAGACGTCAATTAAAGAATAGCACTCACAGTCGGTAATTTTTGCAGATGTGTACAATGGACGATCATCATCAGGAAGTGATAGCGTATTGCAGGGAATACGGATTTCACGGACTTTTAGCCGATGATGCCGAATACGCAGCTTTCGATCCTCCGCGTTACTTCTCCTCTGAACACATCAAACTCACCTACAAGGTAGGGTAATCTACCATCCCGAACTTACTTTCACGTCGCTTGCATTTTTAGGGATCTCTCGAAACCAAAGAATACATGTTAAGTGAATTGACGAAGACTTTACTACTATCGCAAGAGCAGGTTTGCGTCGTCGCCTCTTTGTTGGGTAACTTTCTACTGCCCGAAAGTGAATTGCAAGATCTGTACAAGAAGATTTCCGTGGTGGTCGGAAGTAAGGATACTAAGGTAAAGGTAAAAATAATTTAGGATGCCTTCCAATTTTATTAAAAGTGGCTTCTCGTTTTTAACATTTACAATTGTTATGGTTTTTATAGTTGACTGGTGATGCAGCTGTTAAAGCTATAGCCGAATATGTTCGGACGTTACCTCCCCCCTCGAATATGGACGCTCTAGTTGGTCAAATTTTTGGAAATTCCAACGACAAAAGAGCCAACCTCTTCAGACAATCCGTGCAATATTATTTAAATGGAACCGCTAATGGGTTCTTAAAATATTGTCCACCACAGGGTAAATATTGACATATCTAGGATATCAACGTATACAATATATTCAAATTATAGCCAATAGACTGTATAATAATTGAAATTCTCAGTAAGTTATTGGATTTGTTAATAAGTAAAGTTCAGTATGAATCATATTAACATATTAATTTTGATTATAAGCCGCTCTTGGTTATTATTTCCAACCAATAAATTGGCTTTAATTTTCACAATTAATTTTATCAAATTTTATGTTGATTTTTGTTTGGCTTTCTTGGATATTATTTTAAACGTTAAAGTTAACCATTTGGTGAAATTATTATCGAGTCTACTTTTCTTAAAATTGAAAACTTGCCGTACTAACCACACTTTCTATTTATTAGCTCCCAAAAAAGAAGCTAAAAAGTTAAGTACTGCCCAAAACGAAACTTTAGGAAAGCCAGAAGAGAACGACTTCGACACATCCGGTTTTGCGTCAGAAACTACAGAACAAGAAGTAAGTATAATTTCCTAGTTGTTTTTATTTCAAGCTTTTAGATATTTGCAATTATAGTGGACGAGTAATTCTTAAAACAGTTTTCCATATAGATATTTCCTTTAATTGTTTTGCTATTGAATTTTACTAAAATTAAAAGCGTAAAAAAGATAGATAACAATAACGAATAATGAAACATTTTTCTAGAATAGATTATTCGAGATTTTCCGTTTTGATGTAATATCATGACGAGCGTTTTTCAAGTATACGTAAAGGTGATGCAAGTTGAAG
This sequence comes from Marronus borbonicus, assembly GCA_902655005.2. Taxonomy (NCBI): domain Eukaryota; kingdom Metazoa; phylum Arthropoda; class Insecta; order Coleoptera; family Scarabaeidae; genus Marronus; species Marronus borbonicus. The sequence goes on from LR737386.1 coordinate 1,709,503, forward strand.
CGTAGTTGGCTCTTTTAGTAGTTTAGTTTTTAATCATTAGATTATTAAATGAAAGGACATTTCAAGTATTTTATAGCTTAAGATATTAAAATGTTTAACTCCATGACCAAATTTGAATTTGGAAATTAGAGTAAGCCATTGTATTCATTTTTAACGTTTCTGCCAACGTTCTTAGCTTTAACTGATCGTTGCAAAATTAGCTCCAAGATTTAAGTATATAAATACAATTTAAACTGTGATAGAACGTATTACATTTAGAGGTTGATTTTTACGTGTTTCCAAAAGAAAAACGGAATTAACTGTTCCAGGAACATAAATTTCGGAAGTATGTAATTAAGATATTTGAAGAATTTTTTATTTCAACCGATCTTTAATTGACGTTGTATTTTATTTTCAAAGAACAAATATTACAGCAAATTTACAGCAGTAAATCTTAAACGACTAGTAACAATATTTAGAACGGCTTGTGCAATTTAGGTTAAAATAAATGTGCGAAATATTAGAAAAACTAAACGAATTATATCCGGAACAAAGGCAGAAATCGACGCGTTTCATATTACAAATTATCCTTTTCCCGATATTTGCCTTCGGGAAAAGCTGATATTGTGTACATTGGTAGTCTCGGAACGCTCTCCCGCGATCAAATCTTTGGAAAAAATCTTTAAAGCACATTCTCAGTAGTATTACTGTTAAATCCACGCTCGATTTTTCAGACGCGTACTTAATATTACAATTTTAAATATCAACTTTTTTCAATATAAATTTTTACGAACGTATTCATCAACTTCGAGTAAACATTCTCACTAAAAAGTAACTATTTTTGGTGTAATCAACCTTAAAAGTTAATGGTTTACTTAAATCTTTACGTAGCCGATGTACAATAATCCGCTGTAAGATAAAAAAAAACAATTTTACTAAAAACGTAGGACCTGAAATTAAAACCAGGAATTAATTTGGTAGGCATCTATAATGCTTATAATTCACTGTTTTTTTTAATCTTAATTTTGAATGCGTGTGAGTAATTTTTATAAAAAATCGACAGAATCTATTTATTTTAGAATTAACTGCATTTATTAACCCGTTTTTTATAATTTTTTTAATAAAGATACTCTGTTTTTAATTTTATCATTTGCAAAGAATCACGTAGTATGTAGTAGATCTTCCCGGTTTAAAGAAATTGAATTAAATATTTAATCATTGATAACACGTTAATCTCTGATTAACTTCGTTTTGTGACTTCACTAATCGATTAAATATGCGAGCGTCATATATCTAGAGTAAGCATGCAATTTCAACGACACTGAGTACCGACATTGTATATTTAATCGAATTAGTTGGTTATTTTAATTATTTCCCACTCCCGGTAATCTAATAAATAAAATATGCAATTGTTTTTCTTCTACTATTTTAGCCCAAAAAAATGTCCTCTACAAATCTAATTTTATCGACCTCGTATTTTCAATAATAATATCAGTGGTAAGGCGCAGATAATTTCGAATACACCTCGTAGACCAGAATTTAACAATATATTTCCATATTGTTTAATTCGTGTATGTAATATTTCGTAATATTGGAAACTCTACGTCATATGTCTACTTATTTATCCAATGTAATTATTACATCAGACATGACTACACAAATTTTCTTGATCCCATATTATCTCTTCCTGAAAGTAATTATTTAATAGATATCTTAACTGTTTTAGGTTAATATTGTTGATATTGAAAACGTGTCTACGTGAATATTAATAAAAGCAAATGCTGAAAAAATAACAACAAAATAAATGCAAAATCTATGTAATCTTGTGAAATTGAAATCTTTAGATTATTTCGGGCTCAATGAAATGCTTCTGATTGCATAGTTTTCATTATGTAATGATGGTATTTTTTCAATACATAATACACATTATTTTTCATCTTTTATATGCACTAATTGCTTTATGTAGTTTGTTTTGCATCTGTTAATCATAGTAATCAGTAAAATGTTCCACATGTAGTTTGATATAGATATAACCAGCTTAAAATAAAAAAACAACCATCATTACGTTAATTAACTGTGTTTTATAAAATACTGTACTTACATGAAACTATAATTTGAACAACTTAATTTATTTATTACTTAGTAAGGATTTGTTTATAAAATAATTTACTACTAAAATTTGTCAGTTAAAAAAATTAACTAATTACAGAATGGTAAACAACGCATAAGTATCGGCAACCTCCGCACCACACAAGTTTGATTTATTATATAGCAATATAATAATTAGTCCTGGGCGGCCGTTTCGAGGACACGAATGGTCCTCATCATCAACCGATGACCACTCCGGTCCTCGAAACGGTCGTCCCGGATTAATTATTATATTTTTATATATCAATTAAATTTGTGCGGTGCAGAGGTTGCCGATAGTTATCTGTTGTTTACCATACTACGCCACAGTCCTTGCTATGATTATTAATTGGAGAATCTATAAAAGTATTCGTATTTGCACATGTTAGAAAGTTTACTTTTTAGACATAACGAACGGAAAACTAGATTTTTGATGAACGCTGATGATTTTTTCGTGTAGTTGAAATAAATTCATCTAATATTATTCTCCTTCGCCAATTTGTCATTCAATTATGATGGCCTGATGGCGGGAATTTTAAATGTTTTAAGAGGTTGATGGAAAGCTACATTTTGTTATTACATTACCTTACCGCCTTTGTTATTTGAGGTGAAATATCTATACCAGTTAATTGTGTGTAGGAATACTAAAAAGTTTTACATCTGCATCTAATATTTTATCACATTTCTCATTTTTTATTTATGTTACAGCAAGAGAGTTTGCAAAATTACAAATTAGCAACGGCTAACGTTATTATAGCACCAGACTTTGCAAGCTTAAACGATGACAATTCAGCAAAGACATCTCCACATAATGGTAATAATTTTAACTTGCGGTGGCCAAAATTTATGGTTTTATTCTTTAATTAGACGAATCTCCTCCATCATCCGATACTTCTCGATTTAACGGTCACTCAAATAGTTCCTGCGTCTCGAACAACAGTGTTACAATTTCTAGCAATCTGCCAAGCAGCAGCGGTAGCGGTGCTAGTGGTACAAGGGTTAATCTACAAGTCAGTTCTAGTAGTTCGAATGCAAGCAGTGTTCCGCAGTCACCAAAGCATAGCCAAAGTGCATGTCATCCAAGTAAGTAACGCGCATGCGTTGTTTCCTTTCATAAACATATACAATAAACCCTAATTATATTCTGGAGATGCTATATTAATTGTATTTCTGATATAGAAAGGGTATAAAATGAGATTTCTTGGGTGCGGATTTAAATTTGTTTATTGTTTAAATCCTCTATCGGAATTCTTACATTTTAACCGTGTTACTTTACTTCAAGGAAAAATATATTAGTGTTGCCTTATTTTTTTATCGACGAAATATATAATATAATAATATAACGATAAAACGAAGCACCTTTATTCGTTGAAAAAACTAAGAATTAAATCAAAATGTACTTACAATGATGAAATTCTAATTATAAATCAATATCGTGTCATCCTGTGTGATTTCGGCTGATCCTTTTGCAATGTACCGGTCGAGTATTTTTCCATATTTTTTTTATTTGGGCTTCAAGTTGTGAAGAATGTTTATAACCCTTTGGTTAAGTGTTCGAAATGCGCCGCAAGTACTCGGTTAGATTTGGGTCTAGAGATTGGATAGGCGGCGCTACAAGATGATATGAGATGAAGCAAATTACATCTTGTCTTTCAACCAATATTTCAACCTATTTCCATATTCTGGAAGTGGTGACATTTTGGTAATGCTCGTAAATACGGTAACTGCCATATAGTTTACCAAGTTTTGTATTTCCATACTTTTGTTGCTTATTTTTCAAAAACAACACTATTTTGATTTTGACCATGTTTAAAAATATCATCTATTTCGTAACTGTTTGGTGCATCCTTACATATTCATTTTAAAGATTTTATTAAGAGAGCATCGATTTTTTGTTACTTTAGCTTGTCCCAACGTAATTACACCAACAGTTTCCGTTGATGTACTGCGTACAGCTTCATTAAGACACCAGAAGGGCTTGATGGCTCCTTGGATTTTGCATGTATTAAGCACTAAAGAAGTCCGTCTACCTTGTGTAATGGAAGATGAAAATAATCGGGAATTCCCCCCAATCCACGAAATCTATCTGCTGTTAAGACAAAGAGTGTATGCGGTTCTATTCAATCTGCATCATCACAGATATGTACACAGTAAGAAAAAAGGTTGGTGTTAATAGACATTTTTATATAGTACTTGAGTTTCAAATGCAATTTCTACCTTGCAGAAGCTGGAGAGTTACCGGAGAACACCCAACCGCCTGATATTATCGTCAAAGAATGGGTTTACAGCCGTTCAAATCCGTACCAGCATCCTGAGGAAATTAGGGCCGAACCTTTACCATGGGCTGTTCCTACTTTACAAAGACTGTGGTTCGGACCCTCGCTGGATGATAAGCGATGTAGAATGAGGGCGTTGTTATCTTGCTTAAATTCGGATTCGCCTCTCATATTGAATACCGCATATGTACCTCAACATATGTTCGTACTAGCATGTGTTTTGAGGTACATTATGTCTTTGGATAGACCGATAATGCGTAGAAATGAGTTGGATGTGTTCTTATGCCAAGCATATAATCCAGATTTGATGAATGTACAATACTTGCAAGAATTAACGGTAAGTTATATAGTGGAATAAAACAAGGTAGCGGTCCTAAGTTACAACTTTGTAGAATACCGGATACAGAAATGTCTTTCTTTACTTTGCAGTTGAACGTTGTTACCAGCAGAGGTGTGCAATTGGCTGCCATCTTCATGCAAGGCGTAGAGATGGCGTTACTCGCAAACGATGCCTGTGGCGCTCCGCTTCCGTGGTTGATGTGCTGTCCATGGTTGTATTTTGATGGAAAACTATTTCATCATACTTTAGCTAGATCCGCTCAAGTTAAAAGTTTACTTGATTTATGCGAGAACCATATTGAAAGAGTTGTAAAGGTTGAACGCCTTAGGAAGGCAATTTTAGAAGGATTAGATGTAAAATTTGCCAAACCTCCATTACCACATTTCGCAGGTAATATTAATCTCTTTACTTAATATACAAAATGTGTTATGTATTATTGAATACTGTAATAAAAGAAATAACGTTAGTGCTTTTACTCATTCTGGACTATTATTTTATGTTTTCTCAAAATATGATTGGTACATCTGGTCTTTTCTAACACAAAGCTCTCTGAATGTGATCTAAAATAATTAACATTTTCTATACAATAAACGATTACAAAGTTGAAGACTTATACATTAATTTTTTAAAGATTCTCCTCTAGGTTTAATGCGTCAAGGTTTGCCACCTACCAACTGCTTACCTCCAATGCCTCTTCCGTCCACTAGAGGCGCTGCCGCTCTCAGACAACGTCCGATCCCAGCGCGCGGTGGTCAATTGCAAGTCGCTGGCGTCGTCGTCGGATCCTGGGGACCAAATTACGGCTATCAGAATAATCTAAGACAACAACCGCAGTTGGTTGGGTACCAGGGACGCGGTCGTGGTCTGAATAACCAGTTTATACCGCAACAGTTCCCTAGAGGCAGGGCTACGCAGCGTAAACCGGGCCCGCCCACTTTTAACGTTAATCGGAAGAACAATGTAAGTTTCCATAGCTTTGTTGGTAGTAGTATGAAGTAAGTTAGCCGAACAATAGACAGGATGTGGTATAATTTGTTGGATATGTTTGCCGTTTCAGCCAGCAAAGAAGAAGGTTTCCGCCAACAAACAGAAGCAGACTGCCAATGCACCAAAGGGACGAGGAATGACTGTTAAAACAGAGAGTGGGTAAGTACCCTTAGGATGTTGCAAATTGTTGCAAAAAAAGTTAACCTTTTTGATAAAATTCAAAGGCAAATGATTTTTTCCGTGTATATTTCCAATTTATTACCTACCAAGTTAGTAATGTTATTTTTTCGTTGTAAAAAAAATCACCTATATTGAATGAATTATTCACTAATTTTGTCTTCCAACAAGTATCCTACAGACATAACAGTTGCTGTTGGGATGTGATTGGAAGGAGAATAAATGACTGTAATGCAATAAAAGTAATATTTTATTATTACTTTTAAAGAAATACAGCCTACATATTGATAAATGTAAGCCTTTCCTGCAATGCTGATTCGAATATGAATGATTAATATATTTTTCTAATTTTTCAGAGATGTTTTGGCAAGCGAAGTACTGAAAGAAGAACCATTAACATTATCCATTAGTGACACAATATACGAAGACGTAAAGAACTCTGAACACCATGGACAAGGTGACGGTCCACCTGTGGAAACAACTCACTAAATTATAAGAAGAAAATAATCAGCATCCATACATTAACCTACTAGTGACATCCGATTTAGCCCTGCCAGTGTAGTTTTGTGCAATTGTGCAGTTGTTTGTGTTTAACTATTTCTACGACTTTATACTTGGTTTTTTTTTAATCTTGATAGGAACATTTTATTTCTAATTTTTTTTTTGTAATAGGCGCCTTAAGTATTTATTATGGCCTTATTTACGTGGACAGTATATTTTTTCATTATTACGCATAGTTAAAGTTTAGCGTCTCATGTGCCGTGAACCTTAATTATGTGAGAATAAAATATATATCCATAAAAGAATATAGGTAAAGGCAAAACCGAAGAAATTTACAGTGCTTATCAGAAGACGAACAGTGTTAATGTTCAAGATAAGTGCTGATCGTATAATTAATATTAATAGTGACATTGAAATTAAAACGTGGTAGCTCGACAACGATTATTTAAGAGGAAAATATAATAAATTGCAAAAAAAGACGAGCAGTGTTGGTGCCGAGTTTTATAAGTACACGAACTGTCGGATTTTTCACTTCCGGCTTCAAGTGAGAAAGAAAAACGTAATGATATATTGTTGTACACATTTTTGTACCTACCATTATCGAGTATAAGAGAAACGAAACAAAATAAATGAAAGAGTATTGTAAAGAACGATGTATAGGAACAGGACACTAGGACATCATCAGCACTGTCCTAATTTGGAGCTGTGTTCAAAATGGATTGATAACGCCGACTGATTGTTTGAAGAGCAAATGTATATTTTTCTATATTTGTTACATCTGTTAATTAATAATTATATATGACTGGGGGGAAGATTGCTGCTGTGATTGTATTGTATTTATGGTAATTTATAAAAAAGTTAGATCTGTTTTTGATTGACATCGTTTTGGCAGAACAGATTTCGTAAACATGCGGAATTCTCGAGTTAAGCTAAAATTTTCGCTACGATAATGACTTGTTTTTATGCAGTTATGATCATTTATTCTAAAAAGGAATCCCATTGGACTGCTAAGCACTGATACATTTATAGCATATTCCTAAACATAAACTTTCAATAAAAAAATGATTATCCTCACTTGTTTGATTTAGAATTTAAAATGACGGAGTAATATGATCATGCTGTATCATGTTTCATAGTTAAGTAAGATATAACTTAAGTCAGTATTATTAATAGATCAAGAAATGTTCTAATCATCTTTCGTAATTAATGTTAACCATTGCTTCGATATCGTTTATATCATTCATCTAAGGCTAAATACAGTGAAATCTCTAGTGCCTGCCATCGTGTCGCTCCCTTAGAAATAATAATGGATGTTATATTGTTTTTATTCGACATTGTAAAGAAAATAACGACGAAAATTAATATAAAAAATGCCTAAATTTCCCTAAAATTTAGCTTTGTTTATCACATTTTCGAGGTGGAATGCTTTTATTCCTAGTTTTTTCAAACCACTCAAACAAGTATTTTTCTTTAACGATAGTTTTTCAATTATAATTACTTTTGTCACTTAAATTTTTCAAATTGCTGCGCCAACATAATTCAAATCCACCAATTTACATCAACTCTTTTTTTCGTTGTTGGTACTCTCTTTCCACTACGCTATAGAAGTGTACAAAGACTGTTTCATAGAATTTCTCTTGGCTTGAAAATGGATTGGTTAAAAACGGTACTAAAAAGAATGTTCGTCTAATGGAAGTGTCCGTTTAAGAAAGTAGAGATTTTACTGTATTAGATCATGTATAGAAACCAATTGTGTTTGTTATAAAGTAGAAGTTGATATTCGTTACATTATTTTTTGTCTATTTTTTATTGTCTATTGAATTTGATCTGCCAAAACTCCTATCAGTAAGACGATGGTTCACTGCGTGTGGTATTAAAGGAATATAATATACAAATTCGAGAAATAAATGATTTCAAGAGTGCTTAAAAATCTTTCACAAAACGAAAAACCATGGAAACCTCTTATTGTAATAAATTCAGTAAAACTGAAACAAAAAATGATACAGATTAACATTAATAAAAACAAATGGAAACCACGAATCTTATAACGTTATAGCTGTATTTTAGAAATCTATACACGTCAGAAAAATGCATTTTTTCGAAAAAGAAAACGTAATAAATAATACTAAAGTCTGTAAATGACAACAAACGATTGAGATTTTATAAAAGTAAAAAGTATGTCCCATACTCTACTAATTATATCAATATGATCATTATATCGGAAAACAATTGAATACATCAAATGCAAAACGGAAAATAAAAAGGGAGACAAAGTGGTCCTAGATATATGCCCTGCTTTGTTAATTGTCACATAATGAGATGTGAGAAAAATGTAAAAATGAAAAAAAAATTATTCAGACTTGCGCTGTTGCTAAAATAAATAAAAGAAAATCGTATCTATATGGAATTTGGTCCATAAATTGAAAATATTAACGATTTACAAATACTGTATTTATAACTATGTGTCTATTTTAAATATGTAAAAGAAACCACACACGCCCCTATTTTATTTTTTTTTGCGTGGTGGTTAGCCCCTTTTTTTATTTAGACACGAGCTAAATATCCTTTTAAAACAATGATATTATTAAACGTGAAAAAAGGAGCACCATGCTTATTTCCTTGCAAAATGTCTTAATGCAAAAAAAATCGTGATTCATGTTTTTTAAGAAAAAAAAAAGGTGACTATTGTTTCTTTTTTTTTTTGAAAAAAAATAAATAGCTGTTATTATAATCTTAAATATAAAGAATGGAACTTTATAATATGCAAAACACTTGTAGAGAATATTTTCTTCAAAGCATTAGCTCACATTTAAAAAATAAAAAATATGGTATATTAGCTTGTATTTTTGGACAATATATTCATATATGTAATGTCCGTATTATTCAATTTTTATTTTCAATTTCTGTTTAATAATCGTATTTAAAGTAATATTTGTAGCTTTTTGGTATATTCCTTTTTAATTTTGTTTTTCCTTAGTGGGTTAATATAGTATTTCCTGTTAATTTCTCCCTCTCGTTTATAATAAAATCATAATTATTCAATATATCTACTACTATATAATTGTATCAATCTATTTTTAGTTTTTTTTTACGTATACTATTTAATGTCTGTTTTTTCTGTTTTTCTTTTGGATACATTTCGATATTCAATGAAACAATTGAGAGTTACTTTTGTTTTTTTTTTGTTATTTCTGACATCTGCATTGGTACTTGCTTTAGATGTTTGTAGTAATTCCAATTAATATAAAACCTATTCAGATAATTAGTAATGGTGCATCCTATCTCTAAGATTGGTATTGCACCACTAGTAAAAGCTCCATCTAATGTCTATAACAACTGAATGGATACTTGATGCTAGAAATTTTCTTATAAATTAATTTAAACCTTATTTACACGAACTGTAATTGATATCATTAATCAAGTTAGCATTGACATGCGCAGTATAGATGTGCCGTCTCCAAGATATACATCCACTACACTTGCGCCGTTCTATATTACTATTTCTCTATTATCATTACACAAGCTGCAGTAAATAGCATTCTAAATGTGCAACGTTTATTGTACGAAAAAGATGGAATTACTACTAATAAGTTTGTTGTGTATTATGCAATTCCGATTGAGTATATTTTATTTTCGTAGCATTCGCTTGTTTTGTGCGTCTAATTTCTTGAAACTATGATATCGGCAATGAATTCAAGCAATATTGTAATCCTTTCGCTATCCCGCTATCATTAGCCAAACGTTTTATGACTATTGTATTTGTTAATTTCAATTGCATAAATCACACGATTTTCCGTTTATAACAGTCAACTACGAAATTTTGTGTTATTGATTTTCACTGATTGTAATTGTAGATAATTTGAGTCGCTTCTAATGAAAAATATATTTACCAAAGGAAGTGTAAAAAAAGTATCGATGCTATGTGAAAAGTAACAGAAAAACAAAGTCTCCCAAAACTTCAGTTTCTTAAATTTCAGTGATATCTATTGATGTATTGCTATTATTCTGTTGTACAACAGGCAAACAATATTATGTTCTTTTTTTAAACTTTTTATTTCCCATTTTACACCCATTTTTAAACATGGGAAATCGAACGTATTGTATCTATCGCTTATAAACATTTAGATATTTTGGAGATAAAGAGATAAAAAAAAGAAAATGAATAATAAGTAGCTTATGAATTTTACTTTTTAATCGAAATATATCTGTTATTAACATAGTAACTTCATATTAATATGTATGTGTATTATTATCGGCTCTTGTGGGTTAAAAACGGCATCAAAGTATTTCATTGCAAGTACATAAAAAAAGTATGTAAATTTTAGGATAGTTTGGTGATTTTAAGAAGACTTGGGACAATACATTGCGATTGATATATGAATTTTTTTTTTCGCTTGATCTTGGTTGATGTAATAATTCTTATTTGTATATTTTTCGTTTACGCGAGATTACTAAATGAAAAATAAAAGCTTTTTTTTTTCTTTTATTACCAAGCATTGTGATTACTTATTGATAATTTATGATTATGATTATTTGTGTTATATATCTTGCGGTTGATTGTTCTTTAATATTGTCAATTATTGTCTTGATGTTTTCATCTGAAATCACTATGATCCCTTATTCACTTTCTAATATATTACAGTATAAAAAAAACATAACCGTTCAACTGTTCAAAAATTCATATACGTGGGCAAACAATTTCAAACGTTGAATGTATATTGTTTAATCGATGGTATAAAGCAGGCACTCCAATGTTTCCTGTAAGTGCAGTTGAAAGAGTTTGTTTGACATAAAGTTTTGAACCATGCTTGTTGTGTTTTATTTCATCTTCTCCCACTTCATTTCGCAATTATCGTGCAATTTGTAACATTTTTATGAACCATAAATCTTTTATTGCTGCTGCAGTAATCCTAGGTTCAGGTTGAGTTAAATTTCTTATTGTAATATGCAAGTTTTTGGACATTATCTGGTGCTTATTTCCGTTAAAGCAATACCAATAAATAAGAAGTCAATAATATTAAAGTAGAGAAAGTTAGGAATGTAGTGACAATTGTCATTTGGGTGGCCTACACAGTAAAGTATGGGCGTAGTCTGAGGGGTCAGGGTGGGTTCATGCTCCTCCCCCCTAGATCTGTGTTGGATCTTCCGCTTCATCAAATTCTGGCCTCGTCCATGCGCTCAAGTATTTCAAAACAAAAGAATTAAGCAGCATCAATATTATTAGTTTATTGTTAAAAATTGTCTCCTTTAGGTAAATTTTATTTTAGATATAAATTGTAACACTTATATAATTTATATTAAGTGGAAATATAACTATACCAGGTGTGTCGGTAATTCCTTTCCGGTTTTTCCGGCAGATGTCACTGGCCATAAGTATGAAATGTTATGATTTGATACATATGTAATTTTATTCTACTGACATTAACCTTAAAACTACACAAGTTACGTTCCGCCAAAATAACAGCGTTATAGATTTATAATTTTTTGAAAATGTCGAGTTTTGTGCCTGAAAACGTGCATTTGCGGCACGCATTACTTTTCTTGTTTCATCAAAAGAAAAAAGCCGCTGAAAGTCATCGTTTGCTAGTAGAGACTTACGGTGAGCATGCTCCAACCATAAGAACATGTGAAACGTGGTTTCGACAATTCAAATGTGGTGATTTCAACGTTCAAGATAAAGAACGTCCTGGTAGGCCGAAAACGTTTGAAGACGCGGAATTGCAGGAGCTATTGGATGAAGACTCAACACAAACTCAAAAACAATTAGCAGAAAAGTTGAATGTGGGCCGAGTAGCAATTTGTGAACGATTACAAGCTATGGGAAAGATCCAAAAGATGGGGAGATGGGTGCCACATGAATTGAATGACAGACAAATGGAAAATCGAAAAATCGTTAGTGAAATTCTGCTTCAAAGGTATGAAAGGAAGTCATTTCTGCATCGAATAGTAACGGGTGATGAAAAATGGATTTATTTCGAAAATCCCAAGCGAAAAAAATCATGGTTATCACCTGGCGAAGCTGGCCCATCGACTGCAAGGCCAAATCGCTTTGGTCGCAAGACCATGCTCTGTGTCTGGTGGGACCAGATTGGTGTCGTATATTATGAACTGTTGAAACCGGGAGAAACAGTTAATAGTGATCGCTACCGACAACAAATGATCAATTTGAACTGTGCATTGATCGAAAAACGTCCACAATACGCTGAAAGACATGATAAAGTGATTTTGCAACATGACAACGCGCCGTCTCATACAGCAAAACCAGTCAAAGAAATGTTGAAATCACTTGGATGGGAAGTTTTATCGCACCCGCCGTACTCTCCAGACCTGGCTCCATCCGACTACCACCTTTTCGCATCGATGGGGCACGCGCTTGCAGAGCAGCACTTCGCCGATTTCGAAGAAGTTAAAAAATGGCTCGATGAATGGTTTAGCTCAAAGGAGGAACTGTTCTTTTGGAATGGCATTCATAAATTGCCTGAGAGATGGACAAAATGTATAGAATCAAATGGCCAATACTTTGAATAAATAAATTTTAACTATCCATTCTAAGTAACGTGTTTTCTTTAGCGAAAAAACCGGAAAAGAATTACCGACACACCTGGTAACTACGGGCGCCTAAAAAAATGTTATGCACCATTAATTATTAATGAAGAAAATAATTAGGACAGCCCGATTACCAAAGTTCGCCACTTTCCGTACGCTTCGCGTAATTAGCAGAGATTAGACTCGTGTTTATTCGTCTCGTGAGAATGAGTACGTGTTGCCTACCGGTTTCCCAGAGAGTCGACAAAACACGAGTCTGTCTAGTCTTTGCTAATTTGGTCAAGTATACGGAAAGTAGCGATCTTTAGTGATGCCAATTTGTCATCTTGAAACTTATTACTAAGCCTGCAGAAACGAGTTGCGCTTAAGTAGTTAACTACGTTGAATAGTGTCAGCTAGGTAACACTAACAGAAGTGTTAAATGCAGGTATTGGTCCTATAATGAATAGAGCTTCTATCCATAAATCATCAAGAGAGATCGTCAAATAAAAATTGTTCCAATTTACCAGAAAAAAGCCTTCCTTTCCAGCTTTTTCTAATATGTCTTACTAAATCAAATACGTTAACCGTATTTGATTTAGTAAGACATATTAGACATTAACCATAATTTTTAACTACCCCAAAATAGTTTTAATTAAAATTTCCCACAAGCATACGGACCGGTTCTCTTTTGAGTGCCTAAGCTGTGAAACTAATCGGCCAAGCCTTACTTTCCAACTTTTTCCAAAATAATGTCTTACTAAATCAAATACGATTTACCATAATTTTTAACTACCCCAAAATAGTTTTAATTAAAATTTCCCACAAGCATACGGACCGGTTCTCTTTTGAGTGCCTAAGCTGTGAAACTAATCGGCCGAAACTACTTACTTACAATCTGTTAGCTGATGATTATCTTTAAATGTAGGACGTTACGGCATTCAATAATGATAATCTTCGCAATCTCATCTAACGCAGGGCGGTAACCGATATTCTTGTGTCTACCACTGCCACGTGACTTCCAACAGCCGAATTACGTGCCCTTTTGACGAAGCGATGGCACGGGTTGGGTATTAGGAGCGTTTTAGAATATTAGATTTGGATCCCAATGATGAAAAATTGTAATTATTGTTTCTTCGAAATTGCCCATAATTTGGGTTTTGAGCTTTTGTAACACTTGCGTAATTAATTTTTTCGTTTCCATTATTGTCCTTTTCCTTAAGATTTGTGTCCGCATCTGTACCTCTTAAGAAAAATAAAACAATAAATAGGTACTTAATCGGCCCAAAATTTCATATTTGATATATGTAATTCATGTAATCTGCGTAATTGAAAAGAATTCACTTTCATGATTCAACATAGTAACATAATGGAGATAAGAATGTTAATTTTCTGAAAGACAAGAAAAGCCCGACGTAGATATTAAGAAAATTTGCATTACGAGGAATAGCATCGTACGCTACTTGCTTTATGCAAAGATAACATAATGTCTTTCTTGGTGT
>LR737386.1:1746811-1769295 GCA_902655005.2 Marronus borbonicus
ATTATTATCATGATCTGAGAAAGGAACCAAAAGTGAAAATGACCAGATAATTAGGGGGTGGATCTGTGATGATATGGGCAGCGATTGGATTTCGCGATAAAAGTGGGATAGTGTTATGCACAAACAAAATGACATCTGTGACGTATAAAGACTTAGTGCGTGACAATCTTCTACGTTTTGAAAACCAATCGGCTGGGCGCAATTTTGTTTTTCAGCAAGATAACGCGCCAATTCTTAAAGCAAAAACCATTACTGAACGGTTTAAAGAGAAAAAGATTAAAACTTTACAATGGCCGGCACGGTCACCAGACTTAAACATTATTGAAAACATGTGGGGTGAATTGGCACGTCGCGTTTATGGCGGAGGCCGTCAATATTTCACGGTACAGGAACTGAAAACTTCAATAGCGACTGAATGGCAGAAATCCCTCAAAATTATGTGTTAAATTTATATAAATCTATTAATGACAGACTTTTGGAAGTGATTAAGAACAATGGAGGATCTGCGCATTACTGATCACTCGTTTGTTTATTTTTGTTTTACATTTGTAACAGAGCGTCTAAATTGTTGTCGCAGAAATTGTTTAAACATTGGAGTAATAATTTATTATTTAGTTCATATATTACCGGAGGAGATATTTTTAAGTTTATTTTACTTTTATGAATAAAAACTTAATTAGATATCTTGCTAGTTTCGCAAAGAAATGTTGTAACCCTTAAAACCCTTAAAACATCTTACCGCGTCTAAGGTTTTGCCGGGGAGTGTATAAACATATACAGTGCCGCAGAAAAGTCTGAACTTTATGAGATTTTTTTTAAGGTAAAAAAGATACCACTCAAACGATGCGTATTCCAGACGAGGGCAGACTAATGCTAATTAAAGTATCTGCGTTATAGAAAGACTTGCAATCGCAGATGATGAAGGTTAGTGAACTAATAGCTGATTTTGAGGTAGCATTTACGCGTTACACTAAGCTAAGTTTCGCAACAAAAACAATTCCCAAATCTTTAATATCCTCAGATTGCAGCAACCAATCATTGTATAGGAGATTATTAGAAACAACTGGATTTATTTCAGATCGGTATTATACCAGGCGTGAGCATTGTTAAGGTTATTTTGTAGCAAAATGCAATCATTAGAAGAAGATCTCAGGGTCATCCGTAAAGAGGAGCTTTTCGGATGTAATCACCATTATGACGATGTTGAAGATGAAGGGCCTCAGATTTGAACCTTGAGGTACTCCAGACGTTGTCACATAAGTAAACGAAGTATAACAAAAGAAGGTGTCTGCTTAGAGAAATACAAATCAATCGAGTAATTTGCAGCAATTAAAATTATTTTATCCGTTTAGATTTGATAATCAAAATTTCCTGCGTTGCGTCATTTTACCTGCTTAGTAAGTTACAGCGTGACTGCGTTTTACATAGTCCCTTTTGATTCTGTAGTTTTATTCCATTTTTATGTCTACAGTCCTTGATAATTTTACTGCGCGCTAATTAAGTGTTCAATCGATGATTTTTAAATCTAATAAGTGCGAGCACGCAATGAAACATATACTTATGAGGTGAAATTACTTAATTATCGATTTGCGAAATATTAAAGGTAATTGTGGAATATGATAAATATTGAAGGAGATAAAGTTGGAGGATTAATGGCGGCCAAGAAAAGAAATATAAGAATGTTTTAGTAATAAATAATAAAGAAAAAAGTATGGACCAAGAATTGTTGAACCGATGACCTCGCGTCAAATACAATTTGGGGTCTTCTCTGTTCAACATGCCTGCGGTTTTCCTTGCATTCATAATGTTTCACTCCTCCACAAAACTTGAGAAAATGTTTTGTTTTTATGAAGTCATGGCCGACTATCATTCATCAAAAATTATAAATGAAATAAAAAGTTCGATTAGACTGTTTTACATACAACTTTCTTCCTTGCGCTTTTTTTCTAAAGTCAATGAAAATAGAGCAAGAGGCACCGAACGTAATAAAAAATAATTTTTTCAAGATATCTGGTTAGCCGCGTATTTTTTCCAAAAAACAATATATGATATTGGAACTTACGAAAACTTAATTATTCTTTAAAAAATAATGCGACACTCGGTTGAAGGCGTGTTATTAAATTCGAAAAGCTCTCGCAGGAAATGGTTTAAAAATAGGTTATGGCTACCATTTTGTTTGGTAAGGATTTATACAAATTTTGCTTCCTTTAGTTTTCTCAATCAACAAACCATTGTCTTGAGAGCATTGTGTGAGGGAGCATTGTCCTGTTGGAAAATTAAACCTTGTGCGCCGATTTTTTCTTAAATTCTTGGTATTTCGTTTTTTAAAAAATCCAGATATTTAGCAGCATTTAGTCAACCTTCAACAAACACGATATCGATCGGTCGACCATACGAAATTGTACACTACACCATAATACCTCCACCTCTTTGAGGCCTTCGTAGTTTTCTTACGTAAATCGTGCCAGAAGTAATGCAATTCGCCGGAACCATCAACGCTAAAACGTTTTTCATCACTGAAAGTAATTTTCTTCTTATAGCAACCATACAACATGCAGCAGCCCAGAAGATGGTCTGTCATGCAACTTGGCAGACTCGTGCAATTACGATGCTGCGGTTTCAACCCGCAAATCTAAATTCTTTAAATACTGAAAATAACTTTTTGCTACGTTTCATTCCGTGATATTTGGGATCTGACAGAATTTACCCAATTATTTCTGTGCCTGGCGGCTAAAACAAGGATTTTCTTTAAGGGTTCTTCAATGTTTGGAGAATGGTTCGAAATCCTTTGCACCGTTCGTACAGATGTCGATGTTCTCACAGTATCTCTAATTTGCTGCTTCTCTTAAAATTTGTCACCTTTATCCATCGGTTGTTTCTGTTGTAGTCCTTCATTTTCGTTTTTGACCGTAATTTTCGGTTTCTCGAAGGTAATCAGGCACAACACAACTCGCCTGAATTTTCTTGCTATTTTCCGCAAAGAACAATTTTCTTGGTGTAAAACATGTTTTTTTCAGATTGTGTCAGCATTTTCCCGTCCTCTGTTATAAAATGTTTGTTTTAAAATTCTTTTAAAAAATATGTAGATAAGACTGCATCCTATTGCTAGCACGAATAACAGAAAATAGAACAACATTGTGTTTATGCCGTGTTTATGAACTTATAATTTCGATTAAATTATAAGTTCACAAAGTTTGCTTTTAATTCTGTAATATTGATTTTACTGCTATTTTCGGACTATTTTAAGGTTACATAAACCATCATCACCTTATTCCTAACAATTTTTAAATACTTACATCACACTTATCGCGGTTCAGGAAAATCACCACTACTGTACCTTTGCACACAACAATCCATAACTTCTACCGTAACGCCCCGTCGTACACACGAAGGACCACCCCAAAAGATGGATGCCAACTACGTCCCGAACAACCCTCAGTTCGGGTTGCAGCTCGAATGCAACTGGACCTCTTCCTTACCATCCTGTCAAGGTTCGTGTTCCGGCCAATCTTGCGGGCAGGACGAGTTATCATCCTGCTGGGCGGAGGACATGGGATCTTTCTCGTTACCGTTGGATTTGGAGCCGCTACCGTCGTTGTTTCCGTTTTCCCCTTGCCCAAACGGACAGAATGTTTATAAGTGAGTTTTGATGTTATATTGATGGGCTTGGTAGGTTTGATTATTTTTTGGAAATAAATAGATGTCGGATTGGAGAATGTTTGTTGTTTTTATTTGTTAAAAGAAAGAGATAACCGATAAGAACATTTCGGAAAAGTGAAGCTAATCAAATAAACCGAAGATGCAATAAACAAAAAGCAAGCAGAAATAAAAATTAATTTCGGAACATCAAAGATAAATTTTTGGGTATTTAATTTGAAACACGGAATTATACATTTTATTCTAAAATTTATTATTCGCGTGTTAGTTTGTTTGCTGATGTTACAAGTGATTTAGAAAAGAATTAAAAATAATATTAAATTCAAGAAATTATTTTATCAATCGCTGAATTTTGTCGAAAAATTCTTTCTTAAATTTTTGAATATTGAATCGTTCACATAAAACCAGTTGCTTGATGAATCTGGCTTCTAATTTAATTATAGTGGTTTAGGATTCCATTTAATCCATTTAATATTTTCCATTTAAAAAAAAAATTAAAAAAATACTTACATACCTACAAATGGAGGTATTATTTAATCAATTTGATAAATTTTAACTAATTGTGTTTATATCAAAACTAATAAAGATTTAAAAAAAATATAGTTTTTAATATAAAGTAAGTATATAGATATACAACACATCCAGATAAAATTTCTGTGCGGAGATGTAGCTCAGTGGTAGAGCGTTCGCTTTGCATGTGAAGGGCCCTGGGTTCGATCCCCGGCATACTGCAATGTACTTTTTTTTCTTTTCGTTTTTATTTTTAATATAAATAATAACAATAATCGTTTGTACTTTGATCATTTCAGAACAGAAGCTACAACAGCGCAACAAATAAACCAGTCGCCTTTATCCTTCAGAGAGACGAAGCAACAACCATCGGACATGGCCGACGTCCTTTTGTCTCTAAAACATCCCGTAGTACATCCCGGACAACAGTTAAATCCGGAAAAATATGAAACACAACAATCCTTGTATCATCCACAAATGCTACTCTCTCCCAGTGGTTACACGAGCAGCATATGCGAGCAACCTTTCACGCAACAACCGACCATGTTCCCCAGCATGTCCGTAAATGTCTCTATGAACATGACCATGCATGGTTACCATCCGAATTCCACATATCCGACGTCAGAAATGACCTGTCCTCAGGTAAAAGGCTATTTTTTTGATCATCCCAAAGAAGGACAAGTAATTTTGCTATTTCTGCTTAGGTTCAATGGAATACACCTCAAGTTTCAACGCCCGTTACCTATCAAACGCAAGGTCTTCTTAGTCCCGGTTATGGAGGCACTACGTATTCATTTACGGCTGATTTTAGACCACCACAAGATGGACAGATGCTGACGACTTCGTACAAAACAGTTCCTATGTCGTTTGCTTCCCCGAGAAGAAGACACAGTTTAGGTGCCGATGAAGATCCACAAAAACCTAATGTGTGCAGGATTTGCGGTGAGTCCTATTATTTACACTACCCGACAAAAACATAGACGCGGTATGGTTTTTATTTACGCAACAAAGTTTTTAGACATTATATAAAATGTAAATGAGGGTTATTAATACTTGTTATGTAAATAGTGCATTTATAGATATTTCTGGGTATTTATTGCTTTATGAGGGGTAATTGAGATTTTCCCAGATCAAAATAGGAATTTTAAATGCGACAACATTTAGGCCCTGTGCATTTATTACATTAATATAAGCGAAAATGTTTTAATTTGATACTTCTCTTTATATGCAGCGGTTGTTCTGGTAAAGTGAACACATTTCACCACGAGAAATTATATTTTATAAAGTGTGTGCAATATGGGTAGAAAAAAAAACAATTATCCTTGATAGAAAAGGGTAAAGTTCTAGCTTGGCACCAGGATGGTGTTAGTATGAAGGAAATTGCTCGTCGGTTACGAAGAAGCGATCATTCCGATAAAGCTTCCTAAAAGATACGGAAAATTACGGCAAACCAAAAGACCAGGGGCGACCGAAAGCTGTAAGTGAGCGGGATAAACGCATGAAATTGCGGTGTGCATCCAATTCTTCTGCGTCTCCGAGAGTTATTGCAGAACAGGCGGCGGTACAAACCCAGGTGCGTAATGTTCAAAGGATTTTAAAGGCGTCACCGGTAATATCACGGAAGAAAATGTTGAGAAAACCGCTACTTTCGGCGAAACACAAAGAAGCGAGGTTAAGATTTGCAGAAGAACACGTATCCTGGAAGAAACAATGGGAAAAAGTTATATTTTCCGATGAGAAACGTTTTAATTTGGACGGACCGGATGGGTACTCGCATTATTATCATGATCTGAGAAAGGAACCAAAAGTGAAAATGACCAGCCAATTAGGGGGTGGATCTGTGATGATATGGGCAGCGATTGGGTTCCGCGATAAAAGTGAGATAGTGTTTTGCACAAACAGAATGACATCTGTGACGTATAAAGACTTATTGCCTGACAATCTTCTACGTTTTGGAAACCAATGGGCCGGGCGCAATTTTGTTTTTCAGCAAGATAACGCGCCAATTCATAAAGAAAAACTATCACTGAACGGTTTAAAGAGAAAAAGATTAAAACTTTACAGTGGCCGGCACGGTCACCAGACTTAAACATTATTGAAAACATGCGGAGTGAATTGGCACGTCGCGTTTATAGCGGAGGCCGTCAATATTTCACGGTACAGGAACTGAAAACTTCAATAGTGACTGAATGGCAGAATATCCCTCAAAATTCTGTGTTAAATTTATATAAATCTATTAATAACAGACTATTGGAAATAATTAAGAACAATGGAGGATCTACGCATTACTGATCCCTCATTTGTTTATTTATGTTTTACATTTGCAACAGAGCGTCCAAATTTTTGTCGCAGAAATTGTTTAAACATTGGAGTAATAATTTATTATTTAGTTCATATATTACTGGAAGAGATATTTTTAAGTTTATTTTACTTTTATGAATAAAAACTTAATTAGATATCTTGCTAGTTTCGCAAAGAAATGTTGTAACCCTTAAAACCCGTAAAACATCTTACCGCGTCTAAGTTTTTGTCGGGGAGTGTATTTTTTTTACCTTTTAATTCCTTACAAAAACAATGAAAAAAAAACAATTCTTTGTACAAATCGTTTTATTGTTTTTCAAAACATTCTCAATTAAAATTTATAGAATTTTGCGTATATTCGAGCCAATTCTCGAAACATTTCTTCCACCCTGAAGGTGGTATCTCCGAAATATGGTTTCTTATGATTTTAACTGCTTCTTCAACACTTTCATCTATAAAGAACATGTCGAGAATTAGGTGTGTACTTACTGGGCTTGTGTATTTTTAACTTCGAAATAATAGTTAATGATAATTTTGTGCCTTAACTGATTGTCGACGCGTGATCAATCTTTTCTTTATACATTATCTGTACCATTTTTGTATTTTCCTCGAACGATTTTAAAAAATATACGATCATAGAAACCTAAGTTGCTTTTACGTGTAATAAACTTCGAGTGGATGGCGGATTAAGGTATCATTTATGATTAAGTGAAACACTCGAGTTAATCTCACATAATGGCAAGATAATATTGTATACCATATCACGAATGCAGCCAGTTCTTAGAAAATTTCAAAGTATGAGCCGTAAATGAGTTAGGAGAGGACAACAAAATACAGTAAATTGATTAAAACTAAAGAAAAATAAGTTAGGGACTTCGGTAAATTGAATCAAAAAAGGCCCTTTGGAAGTCCATTTCACTCTCATCTGAAAATTCAATCAGATAATTTAACACGTACGTATATAGAGTGTACGTTATAGAAATGAATTGATTTAATTTATTGAACTATTTGCCAAAGAACTCTCAATATAAATAGGCACTTTACATTTAAAGTAATTTTGTAATTGGAAAATAATTCTTTTGTGGCAATTGTAGCACAACGCCATCTTATTTCCCTATCATCTGGAAACACGCAGTCTGAAAATATTATTTGTTCCCTTAGAACTACCCCACCGTAAGCGTTTTCGCTATCAAGGCGCTTGTCTTCAACCGACGAATCAACAGAAACCACGAACGTTTTGGACCTGCTCTCGGACGAGCAATCTGAATTTCAGACTAGTCTGTCGATAAACTTCCAATCGCTTTGTCTGTTGGAGACGGTTAGAAATGCATTTGAAATCAGAGCATCGTACCTCCAGGAGATCGATGTTAACTGGTGTTCCTCAAGGTTGTATTATGGTATCGAAGTTCATCTTTTAAACGCATGATGTTCCTTGTTCTCCACATGTTGAACTTTGAATATTTGCCGACAATATTGCCAAGTATATACGGCAAGTAGAAATGAAACCCTATTGATGAGACGATTGCAGCGGGTGCTGGATCCTCTGGTATATGGTGGCTGTAGGTCAACGAAGGATTCCATAGTATGCGATAGCGAAATACTTAGGTTTGATCTTCGCATATCGAGGCAATTGTTGACGCTCTTGATCGTTAAGTACAGTGTTTTTGATTTTGGAACTAAGTTGTTTCTTTACAAAGCATGTTTCAGCCAAATTTTTCATTGCGCTGACATGACACACTTGTATAAATCGGAGTGTAATGGAAGAACCGCTTTGAATGGACGGCCAATGTTAATAACTTTTAACAGGAGGATCTTGCAGCTTTACAGATGTTTGTCAAATACAAACCTTCAAAGTGACAACCTTTGCAAATAATGTAAAATTAAAGTCCCCAAGTTACCCGACCATTTGAATCACCTTTTTTTACCAAGAAAAAGTGCTTGCTTCAATTTAGCATTTTTATTCGACCGTTTTCAAGAAATCCCATTTGTGCGCGTGCACAATGTCAAAAATACAAGTATACATTTCCTCTTTTTCATTCTAGGTAAAAGCTACGCGAGACCCAGCACATTGAAAACCCACCTTCGCACCCATTCAGGCGAAAAACCGTACCACTGCATCGACTGCAACAAATCCTTCTCTCAAGCGGCGAATTTAACCGCGCACGTTCGTACCCACAGCGGAGAGAAACCGTTTAGATGCCCGGTGTGCGATAGACGTTTCTCGCAATCATCTTCGGTGACGACGCACATGAGGACGCATTCTGGCGAAAGACCTTACCGCTGCAGGCTTTGTAAGAAAGCTTTCTCGGATAGTAGCACGTTGACCAAGCACCTCCGGATACACAGCGGCGAAAAACCCTACGAATGCAAACTGTGCTTGCTGAGGTTCTCCCAGAGCGGCAATCTGAATAGGCATATGCGGGTTCATGGGACGAACGGCATGATGCCCCCTTGACCGTCGATGTTCTGTAGATAGTTTAATTTTTCGAATCTCGAATTTGAAGATTGGCGTTTGTTGTTTTTCTTTTTTGTTGAAAGTAGATAAATGATATTATTATAATAATGTGGCACAAAATGTGCAAGAAATAATAAAGAGAACAGACTTTGGCGAGTTGATAGAATTGTCCAAAGGAAAGTAATAATTTGTGCAAATTGTGCAAACGGAGTAAACATTTGAAAATATTTATATTTGCCAAAAATGACGTAATATTGTATATAATTCCAAAGACTTCTGAAACAAAAGAGAATGTACTTGGTCAGTCAATTTTTTTAAAAATCTTTCTCTTTTGGATTAAAAGCTTGAAAAAAGGAGATCTAACTAAAAAGGTTTTTATTTCTTTATTGCAGTGACGTTTGCACCGGTTAATTAATTTTTATTTGATTGTTTTATAGAATTCAACAATGCACTGATAGTAAAACAAAAATTCTCGTAAGTGTTAGCCATCCCTTGCAAAATCCAAAGTTTTAACCGAAACTCTTGATTGAACATCCTGAAAACCAACTTTTCTTTCTTCTACAGTATTTAATGTAATTATTAGGTTTGGGCGAGAGTATCTAACATATACATTACAGTATATAAGATTGCTGAGCACTTTTCCGTGAAAGCCTTTTTCCTTTGAAGCGGAAGAATAAAGCGGAAGTTATAAACACAATAGCTCTCTCTTTTCAGATTTGATTGCTGATGATATGAACTTATGTTGAATTTTTTCCAAAACGGAAGTAATGTACTCAATTTTATTTTTTTTTTAACGGCTTGTAGAAGTAAGCCCTAATTAAACGAGTACCATATTTCCGATCCCCTCTGTATAGAATGTTGCCGGCAGTGAATTGAGATGGTTCGTGACGTTGTTTTGAAGTTCCTCTGTACTCTGGAAGCTCTGCCCTTCTAGCCACTTTTTCCGTTCACAAAAGAGATGGAAGCTGCTTGGCGCTATACGCCGGGTGTTCAAAAATTTCCCGTCGAAATTAGTCAAGAAGTTGTCAGCAGTGTGAGGAAGGAGGTTATCATGAATGAGAAGAACTCCGGAAGTCTTTTGTTTTGAATGCTTCTCCGCAATCGTAAAGTCTGACAATAAACAGCTGCATTGATCGTAGTCCCCGCTTCCATAAATTTAACAAGCAGCACTCCCTTTTGGTCCTAAAACATTGCACCAATAACTTTCGCATTGTTGGATGTTTGTTTGCACTTTTTCGGTTCGTTTGAGGCGAGTTTGAGTGCATCCATTGTTGTGACTGTTGTTTTGTTTCGGGGGTGCAATTCCAAAAATTCTTCACTCTCAACCGCATAACGGGCGAGAAACGTCAGCGCTGATTCCATTCGGGTCGTCAAATAACATCTTTGGAACCACTCGCGTGCACAGTTTTTTGTAACGTAGGTGTTCCGTTACAATTGAGTACACACTGACGGTAAACCTTCGCTTCTCTCGAACCATTTTGTCATTGTCACCATTGTTTTGAACAATGTCTTCTGATGCGACAGAGTTGCGTCCTTGTCCCTCTTCATCGTGAACATCGGGTCGGCCTTCTTTAAATTTCCTACACTATTCACGCACAACACCATCTCGGCTCGTTCTTCGATGAATTTCAGCTGCACTATTCCCTTCTGCTTGAAGGAATCGGAGTACACTACGCAAGTCGCACTTGGCGAGAGAATCAATTGTAGTAGCCATGTTTACGTGCCTGCAACTCAGCTGAAGTGGCAGATATTATAGTGGGGGGGATGCGCAGTCGTCTTCTGAGCATCTTTCACCGCTCCCGTGACTGTTTACAGGCACGAACGGAGATTGAACTGTATTATTTTGTGGTACTCTGTTCCCTGTCACCCTGTACATTAATTTTTTATGGAATTTTGGAAAGTGTTGAAATATGAGACTTTTGTGTCGGCTCTCTCTGTTCTGTTGAATGTTTGTTTTGAATAAACATCGGTAGCGTAATGTCTATTGTTAAAAATACAGAGTTTTTGGAATTATATCTAATTTTCCTCTAATGAACGAAACAACAACCGAAGACTATAAAAAATCAATTTATTGAAACAAACCATGCCTGAAAGAAATACAACAAATTAAATTATTAATCAAAACAACGATATCGATAACGAAATATAAATAGTAACTTTAATTTCTGAGTACAACCAAAGATGATTTTCCGAAATGGAAATTCGAGTATTTTCAAATCTAGTCATTTTGTAAATAAGTTATACATAATATACATAAATACAACAGTTAAATGACTCGAACTGAACGATGAAAACTTACTCGAACAATGTATGAATATGTAATTGATAATTGTACAACACAAAGTATGATATTTTTTAATAAATTCCATGGTGATACATTAATTTGTAGTCTTTTTTTTTTTCTCTTCAATCACATCTCCTTAGCTTAAAAATCATTATCAGGGATATCTCTAATGTAAATAAGTTAAAGTGGCACATTTTTGAAAATCCAATCACATGCATCGTCCATGTCTTCTAATTTACGTTTTGAAGGTTTTGCTACGTTATCTATACGAATTCCTTCTATGAAGTAGAACAATATCTCGGAGCGCACTTGTCGATGTTGTTTTATAGATTTACATACCACCTTGCTTATATATAAATCTTTTTATCATCTGGGGAAAAGTGATCAGACAGTTGAACGATTGCACACCGAATATTTGATTAGTATCGTGAGAAAGGTTGGCCAAAGCTAATTAAATAATAGAAGCAGTTACCATGGAGGATGTTGAAGATCCAATCTTGTTGAAGAGTGAAAAGTTGAAACAATATGTGGCTACTATTTGCGGTAAGTTGAACGTAGATTTTATATTTTTTATTTGGATGGAAAAAGTCAAATTTATTATTATTGTATTGTGAGGTGTAATATATTTAGCACTGTCTTCTAAAATATATTTTGCCTTGTAAAGTTGATTTGAAATTTTAGAATTTGTGTAAACAACAATTTTTTTTACATTTTGCAACTGTTTGGAAGGTTATAACTTTGCACAGGGTAAGTCAATAGATGGGCAAGATATATCTATTCACCAAGCAAAATATAATAAAAAATCGACGCATATGCATTGCGTCTGTTTAAGTTCTCTACATTTGGGAAACTTTTTTATTATCAATTTTACGGAGAAGAGTTACTCTTTGTAAAAAACAGTGATTAAGCTCCCCAAACATTATTTACAACTTGCAGGTGACCAAAAGTTAAAAAGAAATAATTTTCATTTCAGAACAAAATATAAAAACAAAAAAGTACTTTAAATCAAACTTATTTCAATTTTATCTTGCGTTACCTTATTACCTTCAACGGCATTTTTAATTAATTTCGATATTCACATTGCCGTTTTAATAACATACCAAGACCGACTGTGACGAAGAGGTTACTATAGATAATTATCTTCATAGCTTCATTAATGTTTGCGTTTATTTTTGTTTTCTATTTTTCTCTTGAATTATTATTCCTATTTTTATTATTGTGCGTATTTTTTGTTTTTTGTATTTTGATGTAAGTGGAAACCGTTGGATAATAAAAACTATTATTATTATTATTATTATTATTATAGATAACTTCATCTTTTTGATATAATTCATTAAAAAAAAATTGAGGTAAAAAGAATACCTTCAAAAGGCCTATCTTATTTTCTTGTGGCTTGAGGCTTTGATTTTTTCAAGTTGAAGGTGGAAATATACTCCTCAGGCTGCTAAGCAGATACACATGCCTATCGAGGAAAACCTCAAATAAAATTTCCTGTTTGCCATTTCGATCAACATCACAGAACACAATTCAGCTACTAATTGGACAACATCCTCAGTAACAGTTGCTAAATCTGGGGATAGGGAACTTCCGGCTGATTTCAATATGGTGACCGTGTAGAAGAGACCGTGTAGAGGAGATGAGCCTTCTTATTGGCTCTTGAAGAGAAAACTTATTACATTCAAGCCTTGTTAACGTTGACTTCTTCGACGAATTTCTCAACTTCTTGCAATTCTCGTAGTTCTTTTCTAGCTTCGTATAGGTTTCCAATTTTAACTAATAGACACCGGTATCGCCCCTACCTCGTTCTGATGCGATTAGAATTAAAGACCGTATTTGCTAACACCCCATGGATCTCTTTTAAGTTCCTTAAAATCACGTCGAGGTGATGCATGTCTACAGACACTCTGACAGATCGATTTAAATGGTATCTTTGTGATAAAGCCAAAAGCCTAGTGCAAGGAAAGGATCATAGAACAGTGAAAGGCCTTCCGCAAATCATCTTCATGTGTTTTTCGACAGTACCCACGTTTCGAAGATAAAATTCAATAAGAATCGCAGATGTTGATCTACGCTTCCTGAAACCACGTTGAGTGTTCGTAATAATTTCAAAGTTGAGTGTAGGCTTTCACGACCGTAATCCATAGTAGAAATGTCTTTCGGGAGTTGTCGCGTACTTGATGTTTGAGTTGACGTTTCGCTGATCATGCTGTCAGCTTCTTCAGAAGATTTCTAAAGACTGAAAAGTCTAAAATTAAAGTCTGTAGAAAGTCTAAAACTAAAGTCTTTAGAAATCTTCTGAAGAAGCTGACAGCATGATCCCAACACCCGAAAAACATTTCTACTAATTTCAATGTTATCTATGTACGATTGCGGCATACTATGCGTACTATTAACAGAGTAGGTAGAAAGTACAGTTAGTAAAAAAATTAAGGCACAGACTGTAGATGGAGCGAAAGTTTTTGTGATATTATTTGTACAAATAAATGGAAGTCAACGAGGAAATTTTTGGAAATTTTAAATTGACAGAACATGAGAAATATGAGAAACAACCACTGCTGCTGAAAGGGTAGGACCAGATCGTGTGCAAAATGCAGTTATTGCACTTTCTGTTTATAGAAAATTAAAAATAATCTTGTTAATTACACATTAAAGAAACAATTTTATCTTTACTTGGGCACTTCACAAGAAAAACAAAATTATTTTTATATTATTATCAAGGTACCTACCTGATATTGATCGAAATTCTACGTATTATGTAGAATTAAATGTACATGCAAGTACAAAATAATACGGTTTTATTCAAATTACTGCACATTTTTTTTTATTTTTCAGTATCAATTGGAGCCTTATGCACAGGTTGTGTACTAGCGTGGACTTCCCCAGTGTTACCACAACTCGTCCAGGAAGGGATAATTACATCAGATCAAGAAGGAATGGTAGGGTCGATGTTGGCGGTGGGATCATTAATTTCAGCATTACCAGCAGGATATTTTGCCGATAAGTTTGGAAGGAAGAAGACCCTAATATCCTTAGCATTTCCCTTGATGTTAAATTGGATACTTATCATATTTGCTAATGGAGCTTTTATGTTATACGCCGCTAGATTCTTTGCTGGGATTGCTGCTGGGGCAATGTGCGTCTGTGCACCGATGTATATTGGAGAAATAGCTGAAGCTTCGATCAGAGGTACCTTAGGATCATTCCTCCAGATGTTTATATGCGCAGGAATACTTATGACGGCAGTATTTGGTTCATTTCTGAATTGGTTCCATCTATCAATCTTCTTGGGGACGTTCCCAATGATCTTCGTTATAACTATGTTTTTCATGCCCGAAACCCCTCTCTATTTGGCTAAAATCGGCAACCTGAACGAAGCTAGAAAACAGCTGCGGTATTTCAGAGGGAAAGTATACAAGCATGTCGATCGGGAATTGCGAGAAGTTGAGAAATTGATCGAAGAAGCCAACGCTAACAAAGCTGGAATCAAAGAACTATTCTCTTCAAAAGCCAATAGAAAGGCTATCATCTCAGGGATCGGTGTCATGGTTTTCCAACAACTTAGCGGTATAAATGCCGTAATCTTCTACACGGTCGCCATATTCAAATCGGCTGGAAGTTCCCTATCCCCAGATTTAGCAACTATTATTGTGGATGTGGTCCAATTGGGAGCTGCATTTTGTTCCGTGATGTTGATCGAAAGGGCGAAAAGGAAATTTTATTTGAGGCTTTCCTCGATAGGCATGTGTATCTGCTTAGCAGCCTTAGGTGTATATTTCCACCTTCAACTTGAAGGAATCAAAGCCTCAGGCCTAGGCACCCTACCTCTGGCGAGTTTGGTGTTATTCATAGTGGCGTTTTCCATGGGCTTCGGACCAGTGCCCTGGATGATTATGAGCGAACTATTCGCACCGGAAATCAAAGCCACGGCTAGCGGATTAGCCGTGATGACTAACTGGATTTGCGTTTTTCTAGTAACTTTCACATTCCCCTTAATGAACGCCCATCTAGGAGGACATATCACTTTCTACATCTTTTCAGCGATTATGATAATCGGCACTATTTTCGTACAATGTTTCGTACCGGAAACTAAAGGCAAAACGCTGCAGGAGATACAGCAGATCTTGCATCAGTAAAAGTTAAAAACGTACAGACACGTGCTTCTTTTTAGACAAGATTTGGATCAAGGGGTTCATGAATAATTATACATACGAGTAACGAAACAGCGAGCAAGTGCTTTATTTCAACGCTATCTTGATTTGATTAATGCATGTAGAACTCGTGTTAACTTATTGAAATTATTACCCCATTGTTCGATATATTATGTATTTATTTATTTTTTTAGATAATTGTAAGTGCATTTTCGAATTTTATATTGCTAATAATTAATAATTGTAATATTGTTAATAATTAATGTACAGATGAATTATCAATTAAAACCATTTGTTCACAATAAGCCAGTGTTTCTTTTTATGAAATATTTGTTAATATAATAAAGTTTAATTTGCACTACTTAAATATAAGTTTAAAAAGCTGATATCTCTAACGGACAATTTTCCACACATTTATGTGAAATATTTGTAAGTATTGATTCTGATCTGCGTGAATTTTCATGTATTTTTTTTTGATTTTCAAAATATCCACCAAAGTGCATTTCCACCGATAAAAGAAAATGTAAACGTATTCTACATCCCTACCAAAATTCATCCGATCCCATTCAATTTGACGCTTGGGGAGCTCTTCTTGTAAATTAGCAACAATTTGAATGTAGTGTTAATTGAGATTTGCTTTTATAGTTTGGATGCAGTAACACGATGGTTCTCCAATTAACATGGTCAGATTGATAATTTTCTAGCTTCTTTGATCGCGAAATACACTGTTCCCCAATGTTCATCCCTTTTATTTATTCAAATTACTGGATTCTCATCTCAAAAACCTTAATGGTTACATTTCATCAAAGGAACGCAATTTCCTCTATACCTAATAATTTGATCGTCAGAATTGAAAATTTAGCGCATTTTTGAAGTGGCTTCGGAACGGTTACAACTATCGAAGCAAACCTTTGTAATTTAGTGTTAGATGAACGTGATTTCGAAGCATTTTCGAATTATCAAGATTCAAACTCTTCTGACGCAAATTCGGTTGAATCTAAGACGGCGGGGCGGCCTGGTGGTAAGAGGGACTATCACACGTTAAAAAAGCAAAAGATAGGTGGGGGTCGCTATTATTTAATAGCTAAACAGACTTTATAGGCTTTTAGGCTAGATACAATCCTCCTAGACGCTGTTTACTCATCTCTCACTTAGGGTCTCTTTCTTCTTTTTGCTAATTGGATTTCTACACAGAGCCATTGTGGTTATTCTATGATTTATTGTACATGTCCTAAGCATCTAATTCGTTGGGCTTTTGACATGGGTTATTTTTGACTCTTTGTTTCTTTTTTGGTCTTCCTTTCCAACCGTCTTTCGTATTTACTTCATCATATATTGCTCTTATATCTTTCTTTCCAGCATTCCAATCCCTCCTTCATTATTGGACATCGGTCCATATTGGACTTCATTAGCGGTCTCAACATTTCACACTTTCCATTCTCTTTTGTTATTTTTGCTTCCTTTCATGGCTATTTGCCCCCATCTTCGCCCCAGATATGTAAAATCTTGCGTCTTTTCGAAAGTGTACGTGTGCTCTTCGGTTTGTATATTTGTAGGCAATTATCTATACCATGCTGTGGATTTCCCATTATGAAATACATGGTTTTTCCTTAGACCAGTTATTCTTAGATCAAATCTGATCGTTCCTTTTTATGTTCTTACTAGTATTAAGTTGTCAGCAAATGCCATATAGTGACGTTCGTTACTTAGTACTATGTACATATTCGGTCTTAATCTGATTTTCTTTTTAATTATTATTTCTAGGACCAAGTTGACATCGATTGAATTTTCTTTCCACTTCTCTCCGATTTTGAAGCCATAAAAATCTAAATAATCATATTTTAAACATGGGTTAGAAGCATTCGCAAGCACTGAAAATGGGTGTGTTCAAAAAACAAAAATTTGCGAACACTTGCGAGAGTTGCGAACACTGTTTTCGATTCGCAGCTAACTAGATGAATTAATAATTTTATTGCTGATTTGCGAATAATCTCGCAAATTATCCATTGAGAATAACATTGGTAATTCCCAATCATGTA
The DNA here is from genome assembly GCA_902655005.2 of Marronus borbonicus. NCBI lineage: Eukaryota > Metazoa > Arthropoda > Insecta > Coleoptera > Scarabaeidae > Marronus > Marronus borbonicus. The sequence continues at coordinate 1,764,206 of LR737386.1, forward strand.
TTAATTGCTGAATATTTAGATAATATTTCGTCCCATAATCCAAGATTGAGTAACAAAGCGCGCTTGGTAACCATAACGACTTATCTATATACGCGGATAAATATCAGTATTTTTGGGCTCAAGTAATCACAATAACAATCTAATAGTATAAATAGACGCTGTCTGATTAACATATTGGAATATTTATTAGGTATTAACAATTTAACATAATCTCAGTAAAAAATTTGCCCGATTCTCTTCGAGTATAAACAACGATGATAAGAAGTTACAAAATCGTCTGCAACTCACCAGTTAATTATTCTTTCGACATTTTTTTGCGCTCCCAAAGTGAAATATTGGTGGCACGAGACGTACAGTATGTCGCAATAGATCAACCGTTTTTAATATGTATGTACGTATTCAATTAATTTTGATAATGTGTAGCTTTGACCTTAATACGGTTTTCAATGTGAAATAGAGGTTCATCTGATTCGATACCGATTTTTGTTTGTATTTAATGATCTGGCCAATTTCAGCTAGCACTTATCTATGAATTAGTGGAAAAAGTGGACGGCTTTCATGATCAGTATATCAAATCGTAACCCTTACAAGGCAATAGTTTCTCCAGATGTTTCTGGTTTGGTTCTAATTAAGCTTTTTTATTTCCGTGCTATCGAAAAACGCGATTATCAATCACTTCTAGACTTAGATTTTTTTAGGTCTTCTTATTGGTGTAGATAAATAGAAGTAATCACGTTTTTTTGGTGAGTTAAAAAACAAATTCTTGTTGCTTGTGTCATGTCTGCTTCTATTATATAAGTACATATTAGATTTTCCGAATGATTCTGCTAAAAAGGTGTATGTACAGGTTGCGCATAAAATGTTCCACCACGCTGAATAACGCGCTGACAATAACACATATAGATTTGATAGTTGGTAGCGTTAAACTGTTTATTATAACTCACTTTCTGACGTAATATTCACCAATTAAGCTTCAAGAACAAGAGTTTAACTTTGCATCATTTGAAAGGCATTTCTCTATTGAAGAATAGTAAAAGAAAATCATGAAAACTTAACAGCATTGGAAAAAATCGAATATAGAGCAGTGATTAAATATCAGTTTTTGAAAAAGGAAACGAATGAAAAGACAAAATTGAAACTCGGTGAAGTTTATGGGGATTCCGCGCCTTCGTTATCGACCATAAAATATTGTACAGCAGGAATTTAAACGCGGCCGTACGAGCGTTCTTGATCACCTGGTCGTCGTCGTCCAAATTAGGTCACCACATCAGAAACGATTGAAGAAATTCAAGATAGAGTAACGAATGTTCACAGATTGAAATTGCGTGAAATTGTCGAGGCTGTGGGCATTCGAATTGACCGAATCACAACATTGCAACGGCTCATTTGAATATAAGGAAGCTTTCTGTAAGGTGGGTGCCGCGATCGCTCACAATTGACCATAAACACGTACGTGCGTTAATGTTTGACCATGTTAAAGTGCAATCCGAATGATTTTTTACATCGATTGCTGCTTACCAAACATGGATTCATTACACCACTGCAGAGACCAAGAAAACAGCCCAAACAGTTTTCCGTGGGCAACCGGCGCCAAGGAAGGCTAAAGCCACTCTATCGGCCAAGAAGGTCATGGTAACGGTGTTTTGAGATGTGCGCGGCATAATCCAGGTTGCTTACTTCGAGAAGGGCAAAACGAATAATGCCGAGTATTATGCCAGCTTATTGGATCGTTTCAAAAAGAAAAACGTCCGCATTTGGCGAAGAAAAGAGTTTTGTCTCTTCAAGATAATAAAGACCATGTATTTAGTGCACTCCCCTCGTAGAAATAGTGATAAATAAATGAATTCATAGTAATTGTTCCTGGCAGAAATAATTTCGTCTTACCAAATCTTTTCAAGAATGATGAAAGTAAAGGATAAAGGTGTTCTACAGGAACATTCGCTATCACATTCCCAATCCAAGCGTCTAAATTACCTAATATTGTTGCCCTATTGACACCAAGAAGTGTACATCCTCAGAGAATTGGAGTCATGGAAACTGAGGAGGCCATTCAATCTAACCCCTTGATTGATCCAATCCATTTCTCGGGAAACGTGTGATTCAAATAATCACAAAATTACTATTTATTCCTAAATTATTTCTAAAATATTACAAAATCGGTACCAAGTTGTCTGGAGGATGTTTGCGATTTATCAAAAACATTAAATAAAACGCCTGATGTCATTGTGAGTTGCTGTCTTTGGCCTTCCAGAGGTTAGACAACTGTTTACGCATTGTATCTGTTTGGATGACAAGCATTTAAATGAGTTCTGCTGCGATCGCCGAAATCGACAATTAGAGAAGAAGGCCTTAAAATGGTTTTAATCACAATTTCATTCGAATTTGTTTATTAATAAAAGAGTTATTAATAATTTTTTAAAGTTAAAAAATTATAAAAAAAAAAAACAAGTGGACCAGGAAAGCATTTAACATCTATTCAATTTTCTAAAAACTTATTCAATTGTAATAGAAATCTTCCAATTGATTCAAGAACATATTTAGTATGTCCCATGTTTTTAGGCTGATTTAGGGTAGATAAGATTAACCTGATTTTTTCTAGATGTCGTAGAAAAAGGAAAGGTAAGAAGCGACTAATGACTATTGTAAAAAGGGATAAAATATAGACTTTATTTAATATAAAAATTATATTGAATCTAAATAAACATTTTAAGCTGTTAGAATCATATTATAGTACTTTGAGTATCCTTTTACCTTAAAAATACACTATTGTTGAAAAGACGGAAACATTTGTAGGACACTTCTGTTTCACGTAATTTACTATCACATTTTTATATAAAAGAAATTATTTCATTTCGCCTAATTCAATCTGTATTCTTGCCAAAGTTTTTCCTTTGGTTTCAGGGACCAATGTCTGCACGAATATTGTAGCCATCACCATGAAGATTGAAAAAATATAGAATGTTATATGACCACCCAAATGTGCATTCATCAGTGGAAAGACGAGCGTCACTATAAAACAAAATAACCAATTCACCATTATAGCTAATCCACTAGCTTTGCCTTTAATTTCTGGTGAGAAAAGTTCATTGATGATAATTAAGGATACAGGTCCATATCCTAAGGTGAAGGCAACTATAAATAGAGTTAAACTTAAGACCGGCACGAGCTCCATATTAAGAATTTTAAATTGGATAAAATTTTCATTGTGATTATAAGCTCCTAAAGCAGCTAGCGAGATCCCCATTCCAATCGACGATAGCTTTAAGTAGAATCTTCTATTCGCCTTTTCTATAATTGTTACAGCCCAATACGCGCTACCAACTTGAATGGCATCAACAATTATTGTTGCTAAATATGGGGGGAAGTCGTTGCCCACAGACATAAAGATGCTAACCGTGTAAAACATGACAGCTTCGATACCACTGAGTTGCCTAAAGATCATGGTTCCTAATCCAGCAATAATTGCTTTCCTATTAGCTATAGATGTGAACAAATCTTTGAATTTAGCATTATGAGATTTGACTTGATTCAGCAAATGCTCGATTTCAAACAATTCATTTTCGATATTGGAACAATCCTCCCCTCTAAAATATTTCAATCCATCAATAGTTTCCGAGGTTTTTCCAATTTTAAACAAGTATACAGGACTTTCCGGTACGAAGAACAACAACGAGGCAAATATTGCCGATATAACTCCCAAAATCAATGTCATTAGCCTAAAATCAAAAATCGCTCCTAGGATTGCCACGAGAAGTATCCCGATGCATTCGGATAACTCGAAAAATGAAATCAACTTTCCTCTGATGGATGTCTCTGCAATTTCACCAATATACATCGGGATACTCACGAACATAGCACCGCATCCTACACCGGCAAGAAATCTCGCCGTGAACAGCAAGTAAGGTTCAGAAAAATACAGCCAAATCATGGCTAGGCTTCCTAATAGAGGAATTTCAGATACAATAAGAATTCTTCGGCGTCCAATTTGATCGGCTAAATATCCGGTAGGTAGCGCTGATGTTAGGGCTCCTAAAGGCAGCATTGAACCGATTATGCCTTCTTGATTTTCGGTGGTAATGTTCATTTCGATTAACTGGGGTAGAGATGGAGATGTCCAGGTCAGAGAAGCTCCTACGCAGATGCCGTTTAAAGCCACTAAAGATGTAAAAAAAATTCTTTTATGTTTTTACTAATTTGATAGAATGTTAATGAGAGCCCAGTATACAAAGTAAACGTGGTTTATATAAAAAGCGTGATTATAATAAATAAAATAAAAGTAGATTTTTTTTTGCATTTATTATAAGCTTAGGTTATGTAATAATTTAAAATGTTTAAATTATTAAAAAAATGCTCACCGGCTATTGAGATTAGATATTGCCTGCTCCTATCGCTATTCACTGACGTTACATTTTCATTACTCTCCATCTTGATTTCATGCGTAAATTTAATTTAAAGCAACAAATGTCGACTATGCACGTAGGAAAACGCAATTTCTCGGCACGTTTAGCACGTGGAATGTTGCACTTAATGAGAGTAGAATTAGAAAAGTATTAATTGATAAGATAAAACAGCTTAGAATTTCTTTGTTTTCGAATTATCGGTGTTCTCTAAATTACCGACTTAGCGTGTAAAAATGTATCTTTGTAACACACGCAATCTCCCTCCTGACTTGTACTTCCCGAAAATTCATTAATAAAAGTCTTCATTTGGCAATACCTTGTCTTCCTTTATATCTCTTAAAACCAAACTACCAATCAACTGTCATCAACAGAATTACCAAAAGAAGCAGACTTCTTTATGGTTAAATTTGATGGGCAAATTCTCATGGATCGTATCAGTATTTTCTTTGATCACGATTGTTTCTTCTGTAGTTATGAATATCGAGTTATTTTTTAATAATAACCTTTTATTTCATTTTGTAAGGAATATAAATGAAAACGTCAAGTTGGTAGCCTTGCATATATTTTTTTTTCAAATTTAGGATAAGGTAATTGGAAGTGGAATGTTTGGCGATGTTAAAGCACAATCCCAATGATTTTTAGTGATGTTAAAGCACAATCCGAATGATTTTTGGCAATGTTAAAGCACAA
>LR737386.1:1769305-1795853 GCA_902655005.2 Marronus borbonicus
GAATGATTTTTGGCAATGTTAAAGCACAATCCGAATGATTTTTGGCGTTGATTTATAACTGTTGACGAAACATAGATCTATCACAGCACAGTAGAAGCTAAAGAACAGTCCAAACAGTGCGATCCGATGCCAAAGCACTTTGTCGGCCAGATCATGACCACACTATATTGGAATCTCCGCCGAATAATCCATGTTGACTATTTATCCTAACTAGAGCAAAACAATTAATGGGGAGTATTATACCAACTTATTGGATTGGAAAGAATTCTGTTTCATCAAAGCAATGCTTGTGGCGTTGGCAAAATTTTATGTGTCAGGAAACTAATTGCTTCTATATCCACCATATTCACCATATTTAGAGCCCAGCGATTTCCTCTTCCTGAATATGAAAAAGAGGCTTGGCGAAAAACGATTTGGCTCAAATGACGAGGCGATTGATTGTAGAAACAAACATCTATTTTGGAGAATTTGTATTTTTTAGATGGGATACAAAAGACAGCGAAGCGTGCCATCAAGTGTATCGAGCTCAAAATAGGCTATGTTGAAAAATAGAATATAAAAATGTTTTTTTTTCTTCCCAAGACGTGGTATTTATCGAACTTCTCTAAAGCAGATGAGGTTATTCTAATTACGTTTAATATGCCGGGTTGAGCAAATATCTAAGAACACCAGAACTATGATCAGCAACCAATGGTTGAAATGAAAAGTATCTTTGGTAAAAATGAAATCTTGAGTCATCAAATTATATATTATACAGAGTGTTTTACTTTTAAAAGTGTTGATTACGAAAACGAAACACGTTTGCCCTATTGTGCATAACAGTCTAATTTCTGAACACTGGGCTTTCATTTAAAGTATAAAGCCACAGTAACTTATATGAATTGCTGAAAAGTTATCGTTTCAACCGATCAAAGAGGAAACTTTCTAAAGCTCAACAGCATTAAATGTATCATGTTTCCCTTTTTTAATACATTGTTGAAGATCGATGTTTGCGACTAACTAGATGTTGTATATTATGATTTGCAAAGGAATTGACTGTATTTGAGGCAAATCAAGCGTGGTTTGATTAAATTGTAAGAAATAATGTCTAAAAAATAATTCCCTGCATAATTATTACATCATAATCATACATTTACACCAGACCTTGTTTTCTGTAAGGTTACAGACAGTGTTCTTGCACTTGACATTGTCCTCTGGTAACGGACCTACTTACTTACTTAAAGCAAATGTGCATGGACATGGTCATAATAGACTGCAAACATTTCGCGTTCAATTCTTGTACATATGTACTAAAAGAACTAATATGACTTGCTTCGTATTGGTACTTTCCAAATACATTTAAGAAGCACTAAGGCTCTTTCGCAAGGTAAACGTGTGACTTTATCGACTAATTAAGAATGGTATAATTGATATGCGCCATCTAGACTCTCGTTTATCTTTATCGCACACGCGTATTACACTATATTCCTGCTTGTACCGTGATTGTAATAATTTATTTCCATCGCAAGTGTGATATGTTGATATTCGATTAAGGAGGCATATGATTTCAAGGCAGAGGTAATCTTACCAGGAAATCGATTAGTAATGCAGAGGAAGGAAGTCATATTTTTGTTTGGTGTATTTTGAGGTCATACGCACGTGGACGTGTTAGAAATCTGAATTTGTTTGATAAAATGAAATGTTAACAATAATAAGAAAAAAAAGTTATAAGTTGCTCTTTGTTTAAGAAGACCTTTAAGCGTCAACTCATGAAAAAAAAAATTACACACTGATTTTTGCCTCTGGCATGGTTCACGTGTTGAGCGTGTTGATCAAGTACTTCCGGCTCAGTTAGTGTTGTCTCTGGCGTGATTTACACGTTGAGTTACCGTGTTAACTGTTGTTTACCACTTTTCCGTCTCCTGAAGAAGCCCCAGTTTTGAATTTTTTGTAGAATTCTAGACAAAAAACTGCCAACATGTTAGTGGTCTAAAATCAACCATTCTCTTGTTATAGCGATTTTTCAAATTTGTTATTTATTTTTATCAGTGTTCCATAACAAAAACAACATTGAATACAATGACATTAAATTAAGCAAAAATTATTCTATTATAATTAAACTAATCTATCGAAAAAATAATGCTAAGATAGCTTAGCTTCCTCATGGTATTGACGGAATAATTCACGGCAAACGCAATAAAAGGAGAGAGAAAAAATACACTAACACACGGACATGTTTCTGCGTACTCGGCGTCATCAGCGTGGTTTCGAGAGTATTTTTCATATCTCCACTCCCTCTCGAGGAAGCTAAGCCATCTTAGCATTATTTTTTGGTTATTGTTTCTAGGCATTTTCTGATGTGTTCTGTTTATAATCTATCGAAGTTTGTTATAGCGCGATGAACTAGTTTATTAGTGGCCTAAAATTAAAAATCAATCAAATTGGCGTAATTTAATAGGAAAACATACAACTTTACTTAATAATAGTTTTCGCAACAGAAACTTGGTTCATATAACGAAATTACACTTCTTGGCCGATTAGCAAATCATCTGCAAAACTCCTAGAATGTTATTTTTTTGTTGGTAGGTCAGTTATGTAGACTACGTAAAGCAGCGGCCCCATGATACTATACTCCAGAATTAATTTCGAACTAAAGTGTTTGCTCATCAGGGTATTTAACAAACGAATAACGGTTTTCTAGGTAGGAATTAAGTATCAAATAATAACAAAGGTTTTCTGATTTCGGGTATAGGCCAAACCTTATTAACCGCTTACGTGATGTTCAAGAACATTGCAGAACATGATCTTTTATTTTCAAAATCTCGTTTATTTTTGTGAACTTATTCAAAACTCGACGTTTCGCCCACAATAAGGCGAAACGTCGAGTTTTCGTTTAACAAAAAACAACGTGACACTACGTTATTATTTCAAGGTGTATGAGTCACATTTCGAAGCCGGAACTACTTGCTTACTGTTATTCAGACATAAATGAACACCGGCCAAATCGGCCAGTCTTGATCCGATAAGAAACATGGTTGGCAGTTCCGTTCTATTATTTTCAACATTTCCATTGACTCTGCTCCTTAATATTACAACTTGATACAAACGAAGCTGCTCCCATCAAAGCAAGTCAATTTAAATTTCAAGACTATCAGCTTAAAATTAATTTATAAGCTATTTCCAATAACTACCAAGTAATAATGGATGCCATCACAGCACTACAGAGGTCTTCATTCTCGTCAGTCAAATCCTTGCAAAGGGTAAATAACGCTAAGGCTTAAAGCTAAAAGTAGAACGTCGTATACCTCCGCAGTTGAAGTTAGGGCAATTTAGTGTTTTTTAGTGCATATTAAATTTAATTAATTAATTACTATAACCAACTATATTTATTACAATTTTTTTGGGGATGGAAGCTCACTTATCAAAGATTAGTATTGTTAGTATTAAGATTTGAGGTCTTAGGGAGAAGAACAATTCCTTTTTCTGTTCTTCGTTTACTTCGATATGTTTCGTCGCTAATGTCGCGACAACCATTAGCGATGAAACGTAGTAAAATAAACGAAGAATTAAAAAAGGAATTGTCTTCTCTCCCGAGACCACAAATCCCAATTTAAAATAAGAGAATTGAAGATATCGTTATCAAGTTTCTTCTATGCTGTGGCATCCTAGTCAAATCAGATCTCATGTTACAGGGCAGTTAATATTTATTGAGCGTACTATAAATTATTAATTTGACGATCCATGGTATCTCCTAAATCTTCGATCAATGATAGGACGAGGAATTGTGGAGGCTATCCATTGGATTAGAAATTATGGAACTGAAAATATCAGATTATTTTGGCTAAATTTGATACTGCAGCCCGATGCTTTAAAAACCTTGACCAGGATAACAATTTTTTTGCTGAATATTTAATGTTTTCTTCAAAACAAGAACACCATGCACGGAAATATTGATGAATAAAGCATAAAAATTAACCAGAAGCGGTAGTTAATTTAGAAAAATTCATAGAAATTCATAATAATAGAAAATTGAATAAACACATCCATCAAACACAACTTTGCACGACGATTCTAAATTAAAAAATGACGGACACACTTTTATCAATCTCGCGGAACACGTCTACATGATACATTTTTATCGCGCTAGAACTGGTACAATTATGATAATACTCAAATGTTATCCGTGTACGCCAATAACAAAATAGCTTAGCAATTCAAAAAAAAGTACTCCACATGTTATATATTTGAAGAAAAGTAGACTCAGTTAGTATTTATATTGTTCCAGATGTTAATTACGAAAGGCCGATTTTCCAATAAACTGCCAAAGTACGCGTACAATTAGCGTAATATTAGTACTTGAAAATAATTATATTAAAATACAGTTAAAAAGATAAACTTTAATGATAAGTGATAACATCTAAAGTGTTCTCTGATGATATGTAAAAACACAACACATTTCGCCGAAAAAGTCGAATCCGCATTCAATCCGCTGTACGATCTTCTCGAAGACGGGTTACTATACTTGTTAATACACGCCAACAATAAAGGATAATCTGCGAGAATGTCCTCTGAAAAGACCGAGTACGAGTACACGCCGATGGAGGGGCGTTTGACCATCGATAATAAGCTTGATATTGAGGAAGAAGCAAAGCACGAAGAGAAGAATTTGTCCGACGCCGACGCGAGGATGACAGTTGAACGATTCGCTGTTAGTGAGAATGGTGACAAGAGTAACAACAATAACAATGATGTTACCAGCAAAAGTAGCAAGACTTTCTTGTATTTAGCCACGTGTATAGGTAAGTTCTTTAATATTTGTTTTTTGAGCGTTTTATATTTATCACATTCACATAGTCAAATTAGTATTATCTTTGCGAAATCGGTTAAATTAGTAAACTGCTATCTTTTTTAAATGAGATAACCTGTATATTTTTAAAATTAATAAAAAGTTAGAGTGGTTTTTAGTTTCTTTTAAAGATACGCGTTCGTAGCTTAATAAGTATTTATAGTGGCTGTTGTAATTCTACACCAAACTAAGTAGCGTACGTCTAGGTGTCGAAAGGGTACATTTAATGAATACACAATATCAGGAATCGAACTATTTTTCAAAATTTTCCAAAATATACGGGCCGTTCCCTAAAAAATAGTAAATTTTTTATGAAAATGCATTATTCTATGGTTTTTCTATTAACTGACGAGCAACAAACACACTACTTGTTTGTTGATTTAACCCATTTCATATACGAAATGATAATAACGAAGATAGCAACCATGGCCGTTAATTTGAATCATCCTGTATAAAGCCTACTTATAGGTTTTTGTGCAATAAAACCATATCGTTTAAGTCCATTAAAATCTAATATAATAAATAATCAAATTTTGTTGAATTGCGCAATAATGGCATGCATTTAATTCGGATCACTCTGTATAAATAGATACTTTTTGTTACCATTTTACAAGGAAATAGGATCAATTTCGTTATGATGAATTAAATATTAGACTACGTTTCGTAAATTTTGTAAAATTTTTGGCTGAGAAGAATGTGAATCGCTTTTTACGAACTGTTTTCTTAATACTAAGAATTGAAAACTTTATTATTTTTTACAAGATGAATGTGGTTCTTATTGAATTTTTCTTAACTAGTGTAGATACAGTCAGAGATTGGTCCAGATTTACGTAATGTTATAAATTTTGTTCATAGCCTTTCTGTTAAGACAAGCATATGTTAATTCTATCGATATCTACCGACTAGGGAGTCTTGAAAATATCAATGTACATTCTGCATCTTACAAGTCAGTACTTTAATGTTTAGTGGCATAATTCAAACCAAGTAAGTGAAAGATCACCTCACTTAACGTATCGATTAAATTGGTGCTTTGCCATATCAATATTTCAAGGAATTAAAATATTTTCCATGTTAGCCAACATCTTTAGAATATTTTATCCAATTTTACACAGAAATTATGACTTTGTTGTTGTTGAAAAAATGTTTCAGTAAAAAAACGGAAAAGAAATCTCGTTCTTTAAAGTTAATCGGTTGTATTGCTTCAATTGAAGATAAGCACGTAACGAAACGTATGTAAACATCTCCATTTTTTTTTATTTACGTTTCGCGTAGGAATGCGTGCAAATTGTTTTGTTTGAAATTAGCATAGCGGAATTTTTGCAAGTATGCACATACGTTACTTCTTTTATTTTTGCAAAATTGCTTATACGCACAAGCACTCACCAGGACAAAAAGCCGGCCATATATTTTTATTTTATTTGACATGCTGTATAGAATTAACATATTCCGAAAATATATTCTGTTAACAAACGACCTTCGTTGAAATTATTTCGCAAAAACCTTTATTAATGTATTTTAATACTGGATATCAGAAAAATAAAACTAGGGATTTAAGAAATGCATGTTTGCATTGTGATACGTAGATCTGCCCTATCGGTATGTTAACTGGTTTTGTGGAAAAAAAGTCGTTATTGGCGAGAATAGTAGCTTCGATTTGCGCGAATACGTGTAAAATGATTGTAAACGCATGTACAGTCAACAAAATGACTACCGAACGCATGATGGTGGAGATTTCTAAATGCTAATCGCTATATAACGGCTGTTCATTTGAAAACTACCACTCTAAATTTCTGGAAATTTGGAAATTTATGAAAAATTTCCTGAAACACAGAGATAACGAATACAAATGCCACTTAAATTATAAATCATTATTGAAATATTTTTCTTCGTGGAATTTTCTCCACTAAAAACTGTACTTGAGAGTTAACAACATCACTAAAAATAGATACCTCACGAATCTGTGGGCTTAAACTGCTTTGATATAAAATCAACAACATTGTTTTAATTTCTGTTAATATCAATGCTTACTAGATAGGACCTTTGGAGTTTCATTGGCTTTTGATAAAAAGATATGGAATAACAAGAAAACCCTCGGAAATAGGTATAATAATAATAAGGAACGTCACATTTGAAAAATCGAACTTTTTCAACTTTGAAGATGATGTAATTGGTCATCGAATTCTGAACATCCTGTATGTATGCGATAGATCAATTGTCTGTGTGGATTTTGAATGGGCTTGCGCTTCCGTCTACCCCCTTACCAGCAGTCGAAAATGGATAAAAGGCGCTGTATTAAAAATAAGATTACATATTTTAACATTTTCAAAATAATCAAGATATCTAAGAAACAAATGAAAATAGGTATAGGGAAACCAGATGGAACATATGAAATTTTCTCAGAAATACAAAAATTGGATAATATATCGGGTGTTCCATTTAAAATTAGCAAGTTAATGGTGACTTCCGGTATAACCGGGAGTGGTACGATCTTGAAAATATTTAAAAATGAAAGAGAATCTTGGAGTCCAAAAATTCAGAATTCTAACCACGGAAATTTCTAACGAACGGCTACCGTGAGAAACCCTGTATATAAACGTGGGTAGTTTGAAAAGTTACAAGCCTCATTGCATCATCATTTGCTACAGTGAAATTCATTTGCTGAATTTAAACGTATGGTATGATCAGCTTGGACGTTCAGGACAGGTAAAGCTGCAACCATAACTGACGCTCTCGGAATAAAATTGCATTTAACAAAAAAAAATAATTCTGTAAAGGTTAGAAACTTCTTAAGCTACCTTCATATAATACTTTAGCTTATGTATGTGCACCTATTTTTTTATTAGGTCTTTTAATATGTAACGTTAGGTATTAGCCTTTTTTAATTATTTATCTCGGTAGGTATTACGTAAAACGAAATACATAAGGAAGCGTAGTTATAATAACAAAATTGCTCAAATGTAAAGAAACATTCGTTCTATTTCGAATTCAAGGATTAATTGCGATAAATTATGTAATAATCATTTTCTCGGTATTTTAATTTTTGTTATTCGACTTCCGTAATTCCCCACGAAGGTAATACAGGGTGTATCAGAAATAATTTTGGCAATAAATTTAATTAGAGACATTTTAAATTAAATCAAATATTATTTCAGTGTGCGTTTGTACATATATACAGTGTAGGTGTAAAAGATATCGTAACTTATTTAGGACTCATTCTACGTATTGTACATAAGTTCTTATTTGTCTCGTTATTAGTAAGATACGGAAGTATAAATAGTGCTACAAATTTCTTTAATTTTTCATAATTAATACGTCTGGGAATTCGTGATCGTTTCTTTTAATCAACTTAACAAAAAGCGTAAGGATTTACATCAACCTTGTCAATTCCTGAGAATTTGCACATAGAAATCTTTACGTCTACGTCATCGATGTGCAAATGAACTGGCGGGAATCCGCTTGTAATTTTGTATGACTCGTGCATAAATTTGCACGAGATAATTTGTTAGGATAGTTTCATTCGAGATCGATCCGATTAAAAAATCATACATTAATGGCATTTAGATAAACGTAAATGTTGCGTTATTGTTAATGTTTTACCGATGCAGATCTCATTTGTATCTCGTGTCGAGCTAAGTATGCAAATTGAGCTGCCGCTATTGTGTTATCGAATTGAAATTGCTCGTTTTTTTTTTCGCCATTAAATTGGTGAGAATTATTCAAAATATAACGTATAATGATTCGCAAAAGCATTGTATGTGCGCTGTACCGGGGTTTGTTCTCCTAGTTTCCTCGTTGGAATACGTTAGTGTGGATGCGAAAAAGGCTAACAGTGAATTATCATGGTATTGTAATTTCCAACGTCATATGTTAAAGATAAGAGAATAGCGATCCCAAATATACGATTCGCTTTCGTTGATACTACTATCAATGGAACAATAATTTTTTTTTTTGCCTTTTATGCAAAAATTCCTGACCTACTTTATGTCTAGTGAGTACAAGACATTAAAACAAAATCGCCTTCTACGTACAACCTTGCTATTGGTATCTTGGAAACCTCTTACTTCTTCCCTCGGTGCATTAAAGTATAAACTACAATAAATATAGGCGATGCAGACATATTTTGAAGATTCTCTTTTAAAAATATGAGTATTTAAGATGTACACTGCCGTTCAGAGAAGTTCGGTCGGTTGGTAAAAAACATAAAAAGGTTACAGAAACAAACGAAACTAAAAACAAAATGCAATTTTATTGTATGTACAGGTAAAAAAGACTAAAATAAATAAATAAAAAGTTATTCTGGCCTAATATAACATACTGAACATTATATTTCTTTTTCATCGAAAAAACCTCCTTTGCTGTTAATCACCGCTCGAACTATTCTAGGCATTCTTTCGATAAGTTTTGTTAAAACGGATTGTGGAATATTATCCATTCATGTTGCAGAATATTCCGTAAATGTTCTTGTGAAGTTGGGCATATTTTTCGGATCCTCCTGTCCAGTTCATCCCACAACAACTCTATCGGGTTCAAATCTGGGCTTTGTGGGGGCCATGTCATTACTTTCAGGGTGTGCTGTTCTTCTTGCTCCTTTAGATAGTTCTTACACACTAACGCAGTGTATTTTGGGTCGTTGTCATGCATGAATGTAAAGTTACGGCCTATTATACGCAATCCTGATGGCACTGCATGATTCTGGAGTATTACAAAATAATTTTCCTTCCTCATTACACCCTGCACTCTGCTTAAATCTCCCGTCCCAGCAAAGGAGAAACATCCCCACACTAACACAGAACTACGCCCTTACTTCACTGCAGGCACATTGCAGTTCGGGATCACTTTTCGGTTTTAGATCTTCGGACATAAACTCGTCGATTTTCAAAAACCTCAAACTTTGACTCGTCACTCCAAAGCACGTGTTTTCAATCATCTAACGACCAATCTAGATGAGAACGGGCCCACTGTAGCCGTTTTGCTCTGTTGCCCCGACGTAATAAGGGTTTTCGAATGGCAATGCGTCCATGAAGGTCCGCTTGTTGACGTCGACGTTTTACCGTACTCGCCGAAACTTGTTCTTCACGGCCGCGATTGACTTCGGCTGCTATTTGTAGCGCTGTTAATTTTCTATTGCGTTTGCTTAATTAATAATACAATTCTCAAATCTTCAGCTTTTGTTGTTTTCCTAGATGCTCCGGGACGAACACGATTTTCTATAGTTCCAGTTGTCCGATATCGCTTTTGATGTCATTTACTGTTGAACTTCTCATATTTATTTTTTCAGCAATTTGTCGCCCCCTTTGAAGAAGGATATCTTCAAACAGCGTAATAATGCGCGAACGTTTTTCTACGCTGGTAGGCTTGCCACGTGCCATTTTGAAGTAAATTTTCTTAAAACTTTCGCGCAAAAACGACAGATGCACACCACCACACGTTTAACAGTAAAATGAAGCAAATTTATATCTTTACGCCTGTGATAAATAAACAAGAGTGATACTGCGGTATATTTCCTAAATGTATTGTCCGTTAATAATCCCCAAACGACCCGTTTCGAAAGATCGGTACTTCCGAGAAATTCTTGGAATGATAATAAAAGGGACTTTATTGTGATTGTCGCAATATTTCTATTTTACGTAATAATTTATGGCTTTAATCCCTTAGAAAAGAGTGTATGCTTAATATTTTTCTAATTTTATGTATTAATAATTGTATACACTGTGATATAATAGATTTTTATTGTATGACCGAACTTCACTGAACGGCAGTGTATGCATTTGTGACAGTTATCTTCACAATACAGGCAGTAAAAGACAAAAACATCTGGTACTATTTGAATCTGGTCAAGAACACAACATATACCTTCTATTTCTTTCAAAGGAAAGAAAGTTACGTATAACAAACTATTGTCGTAGTAAATTTATTCTTCTAGTAATTATTTAGGTGGCATTTTGTTGATAAAAAAAAAAGAATATAACGTGATTAAATATGATCAGCTTCCCGACATTGACCTATACTTATCATTTATGTGTTTCTTTCTTTCTTGCGCCAGCGCGATATGCTGTATGTTATTTTACTTTTTTGAATATTGTAGTAAAAGTGTTCATTTGTGCCAGTATCTCTGATTTTTTTTAAATTTTAAAATGTCCAAAATTTGTGCTGCTTTTTGTCGTAAAAATTTTGTTTTGCGTTTACCTTCTTCCCAAGATAACCGAGAAATAAGATATGTTGGAATGAGGGCTACTCAGACACTTATTTAGCAGGTACGGCGGCAATTTTCTGTTTTTTTTTGAAAATTTGATAATGGCAAAGTTTAGTGCTCATAATATCTTTAACTGTGCTGCGAAAATTATTTTGTGCATTGTTTTAAAGATATCTAAGAATGAGGGTTGATGAGGACACATATTCTATGGTCACCGTAATTATTCCTTTTTTTTTTTTAAATTTGTTTCTTTTGTTTTTCATTTTCCTATAGCACTATCAGGATATTTTACGCAAAGTTTCATTTTCTATCGGATAATTGAGATATATATAGGGCGTTCAATATAAAAATAGCACTAAAATGCAATGTGCAATTGTTTTTTCACAGCACTATCGTGATCAGTGGAAACATCACTATATCTTTGGTAATTCAAGCAACATCGTAGTTGCAACAAATGTAGCAATAGTGGCTCGATAACTTTGAATAACCTATGTATATGAAGAATACCCCACTAAAACCTGATTGAAATATTAATCTCGAGGTTATTAACTTGTTTTATGCAACCTGCCAAAAGCGCTCCTTTCTAAACATCTTCCGAACAAAATGTTGACCCCTTATCGTTACAAAACTTACACAATATTGAGATAATTCTTTTTGTGTATAGGTTATCGCTTCTTCTTTTCATGTTTAGCAATAAGCGACATTGTAACGATTACTTGTATGTAGATGGACATAGGTATTGTAAAAAAAATTACCCTGTCATATATCAGCAGCAATCACTAATAATATTTCAATTAATTCGCACGTTTAATTTGAAGTGTCCCGCGCCACATATGCTTTGCCCGATTTAATGTTTTAAAATAATCACCGTTTTCTAAATGTCTACGCCCCTTTGCGATAAGGCTGGCTTGCTTCTGAAAGGAACAATATCAGAGTTCAGTGCCAAGAGGTTCAAAGACTGATAACTCTGTTATCTATGTCTAAATGTTTCTATGGAGCCACGGGTATAATCTTCGTATGATTGTGCGGAGAATATACAAGAATTTTTCGATCTGTTTTCGTAATTAATAACAGTACAAAGGTGAAATTTTTGAGAAGGCTGTTTTTGTGTGAAAAAGTTGCTTGTCCGACTTTTTGCCAACCTTGTATACAGAGAAATTTAAAATAAAAATAAAAAAATAGAATAAAGTTGATCAATCTAGTTAGTTTAATTAGTCGATACTGATATCGTGCTCATTGTTATCATTACATTATGATTAAGTGTCGATAAAGCATTATCTAGTGCGCGATGGGAGAACGAAATTTGTATACTTGTATTACTTTTCTAAGTAAACCATGTTAGTGTTAGAGTTTTTTTGTTATAATACTCCTCAATTAAAGATAAAAATGTTCCATGCTTATCTGTTATTATACATTATATTTTTTTATTCTTACTTATAAACAAAAGTTCAATCTTCACACAAAAAAAAAGAACAGGCATGAGAAATGTAATACGTTTTAATATAATTTATTATTAGTACCTTTCATTATCTAGTAACAGCCAGATTTTTTTTAACAAGAGACATACCAATATATTATTATATCATGAATGGCTAAATCGAACGTCAATATCATTAGCGCCATGTGAAGTGACGTTCGTCCATATGCGGGCTCTTGGTCCGAGTGATCCTAGGTCTGTCGTTGGTTGTCCGGACTTACGTCCATCTTCCTCATCCTGGACTCCTTTATCTGCTGTGATCCTAAAAAAGAAAGATATGCGTTAGCATTACGTATTCATTATGAATGATGGTACTTATACCAGCCTACTAAGGTAATCGTAGGTGGTCTTGCGTCGGGATACGTGTAGTACTAATCGCCAGCAGCGATTTTTTACACTCGCAAGAGAGATAATATAAGTGGTTGCCGCCGTGACTCAGATGGGACTGGCGTAGGTAACATGACGCCCGCTTATGGATTGAGGCTAGAATTGGAGAGGATGGGATACAATGCCGATCCTGGTTCTGGCCCAATTGCAGCTTTTACAGCCTCGGGTTTCGCTCTCCGACGAGAGAACGGCAGTGTTACTCGCTTTTCTCCAGCATTCTTGAAGTTTCTTCTTTAATGCAATATTTTCCTGTAAACATGTATAGAATAAATTCTATTTTATTTTTACAATAACTTTGTCCGTTATTGTCCACGTCCACGCTGAAAGATTGCTAATACTCGTTAACGTCAAATAGTTAGGCGTTAAATCGCGAACTCCTATGGCATATTACAAACTGTAATATAGTCTTTTTAAAGAAAAAAAGTTTTAAATTCAAGTTTTGAAGTGCGCGAATTTTACTACAATTATCAATATAATTCAAGTTAATTTGTACAAGTAGAATTGACAGAGTCGCTTCAACATCGTCGCGTGGTAAGCGGAGCTAAATAGGAAAACGTTTCGGTGAAAGATTTCTCAGTTTCGATAAAATATTTCTCGTTTTGGTGTTAAGAATTTTCCCACACGCTGAAGCATTTCTCCGTGCCGATGTTAATCTTATTTCCTGAAGTGGAAAAATTCACCACCATTTCACCGTTTCGGTACGTCCAGCGTCTTCATCTTCAGAACCATCCGAAAATAACATAATTATTTTTGCTTTTTTGTGAGAAAACTGTTGCGGTACACCCTACGTAATATAGAATTTAGATTAATATTATTATTATAATATTATTATAAATATCAATTCAGATAAACTATAACTATTTATACCAGTTTTGCTTCCAACAAATTGATGATAAATCCTTCTTTTTGTTCCAGCTAACCTGATAGCATTCACAGCTGGCATATGCCTAGGATGGACCTCACCAGAATTACCAAAACTGGAAAGTAACGTCACCTCACCGTTACCTTCGCCTACTACACCGTCCCAGTCAGCATGGATTGGTTCTTTGCTGCCTCTAGGAGCATCTATAGGGCCATTTATTGCAGGATATTTCGCCGACTCTATTGGACGAAAGAAAACATTATTATTAGCTGGATTACCGTTCGTTGTATCTTTCTTATCGGCAGCGTATGGGTCGAGTATTGATATATTCTACGGGTTGAGGTTTCTTAGCGGTCTGAGCGTTGGTACCGTTTTCACAGTGTTGCCAATGTACATCGGGGAAATTGCTGATGATTCGGTTAGAGGAGCTCTGGGCTCTTTCATGCAATTATTCGTTACTGGCGGTCTACTGTTTTCTTACTCGATCGGACCGTACGTTTCCATAAACACGTTCAATTTAATATGTTTGATACCTCCAATAATGTTCCTTCTGGGATTCTTCGTGTTGATACCAGAAAGTCCTTATTCTTTACTGGCTCAGAATAATGAAACCGAATGCAATCAAGCTTTAATCAAGTTTAGAGGTACCTCGGATGTTAAGAAGGAAATGGAAGTCACCAAAAGCGCTGTAACGGAAGCTAAAGCCAACAAAGGATCTTTCACTGATATTTTCCAAGCTAAAGCTACTACGAGAGCCATGATCCTATCCATTGGACTGGTGACTTTCCAACAATTCAGTGGCATAAACATTGTTATCTTCTACACTTATGCGGTGACCGGAGGTAGCATGAGAGCTGACATTGGTACCATTATGGTAGGTGTTATGCAGGTCGCCTTTAGCTGCACCACGCCGCTTTTCGTGGAAAAACGCGGCAAACGTTTTCTTTTGTTAGTATCCGCTATTGGTATGACAGTATCCCTAGCCGGTCTTGGATATTACTTCAGATTATTGGATACCAATTCACCAACAGATTCCATTTTCTGGTTACCTCTAGCGTGTTTGGTGATTTACAACGCCGCCTATTGCGCCGGATTTGGACCATTACCCTGGGCTATTATGGGAGAATTATTCCCAGCTAATATAAAATCGGCTGCTTCCACACTAACAGCTGCAATATGTTGGTTTTTAGCATTCTTGATCACCAAATACTTTTCGGTGGTGGTAGAGGCTGTTGGTGCTGGAATTTCGTTCTTCATCTTTAGTGTATGCTGCGTTTTAGCAACTGTGTTCGTTTATAAATTTGTACCTGAGACTTCCGGTAAGAGTCTTCGAGAAATCCAAGATATTTTGGAAGGAAGCGACTAATAGTAAATGGCCGTATTATTTCTATATTAACTTGCAGTGTTGTGCTCTGAGAAAATTATCCATCACCATTTCATCATAAAAAATAGCAAGATAAATCAACGAAGACGCAAAAGAAATTTTCTCAGAGCGCCGCGTTGATGAAATTTCCAAAACAGTTTCGAAAGAAAACTATTGAACAACTTCACGATATTTACGTAGAAGCATTGCACGTATGTATATATAAGAACGCCATATGCTTTATTATCAAGCTCAAAGACTGTTAGTATAATTTCCCAAATAGTCAAATACTTATTATCACATAAAGAAGACCGTAGTATTTATTTAGATTATGCCAGGCGAAGAACAAATACCAAAATAGTAATAATAATAAAAATATAATAAGGCAGGAGTGGGATTCTAAAGACTAGAATAGAACATGTTTTGGGTTGAAGGTAAAAAAAAAAATCTAAAATTCGTTAAAATTATTTAAAATTTTATTGTCGTTACGTTTTATTGTAAATTTTATACCTTATATGAATTATCTTATTGTTATAATAATAATCATTATTCCTATACACTGTAATTGTTTACTGTGATATGTGTAATATTAGCGTATTCATCGCTAGTTATTGTTTTTTCGTCGTTTCAACTGTTGAGAATAAATGTTATTCCTGTTGATTTGTTTTTTTTTCTTGTACTAATGGACCTTAATCACTATAGTGTGTTCTTGTTATCTAACACTGACTAACAATAAGTTCATTTGTGTGACGCATTACAGATGACACATCAATCTTTATGTAACATAGAATTGTTGTTTATAACAATGGAATGACAAAAATTAAGAGACAAATAAGAAATTAACAAAAACGGAAATGTCTTTTTCTAAAATACATCGTGAAAGCCCGTGTTAGATTAAAATTTAAATATGTAATTTAAATAAATTACGTTAAACAAAGCGCTCTTAAATATTTGCCAAGGAAAAATAAGGAACAAGTGCCCGAACTCAACTTAAATTTTAATGTGTAATTATACCAACGCATGCA
Source organism: Marronus borbonicus (assembly GCA_902655005.2). NCBI lineage: Eukaryota > Metazoa > Arthropoda > Insecta > Coleoptera > Scarabaeidae > Marronus > Marronus borbonicus. The sequence goes on from LR737386.1 coordinate 1,785,438, forward strand.
AATTACTATTCTATTTTTAATAAAGGTGAATGCATAAACTTCTGTTGTTTGTTAAACCGTAGTTTTTTGTCAACCTCAAGGTATTTTGCGCAATATTCGTGATAAAAAAAAAAACTATTTGCATCAAAAGTATTGCGTTTCTCCAGATAAAATCGGTAAACATACTTTAAAAAAATGTCTCTTTTGGGAATTACCTAGTATTATTTCTAAGTATTTAAATTTCTGCATTCCTTATTAAAATTGTACGTATGTACGTGCGTTATACAGAGCGTTTTACATGGTTTTAAATTTAGGTAATTGTACTAAATAAAATGTAGCTTCTTCTGTTATTAGATGAACATTTATGCATTACTTCACAAAAAGAAACTTTAAGTAAGCGGATTGTTTACTTTGTCAGGTGGTACTAATACAAGATTTGTTGCAAATTAACAAGTACTGTTACTTGTTGCCATGCCTGGTTCTTAAAGAGACATTTTTAAGTTTCGCGGACAATTTAAGTTGGTAGTTCCAGCAACAAAGCTATGTATGTTGAACTGCGTCCGCGAAATTTAAAAATGTCTCCTTACAACCTCCGTAACTTCAAAATTGGTAGCTATAATTGAGAGTTGCAATTGCTGTTTAAATGCGTCCGTTCACAATGTTTGAAATTAACGTTCTTAATATTGACGGAAGCGAAGAGGTTTGGAAGTAAAGGAAGTAAACACATAAACTCCAAACTTCTACGCTGAATTAGCATGTATACGTAGAGTTGATGCATGCGTTGTTTCAGAATTCCACGAATATGGTCCAGTAACAATGCTATGTTTGGCAATGTGATCTTTGGATAATGTTAAAACTATGTTGAAACGTAGTATTAATGAGAGTGATTCAGATTAGGTGGATTGGATTAGACTTACACTCCCCTACAAAAACTTAGACGCGGTGGAAGATGTTTTACGGGTTACAACATTTCTTTGCGAAACTAGCAAGATATCTAATTAAGTTTTTATTCGTAAGTAAAATAAACTTAAAAATATCTCCTCCACTAATATATGAACTACATAATAAATTATTACTCCAATGTTTAAACAACTTCTGCGACAAAAATTTAGACGCTCTGGCAAATGTAAAACAAAAATCAACAAATGAGTAATGCGTAGATCCTCCATTGTTCTTAATCACTTCCAATAGTCTGTTATTAATAGATTTATATAAATTTAACACATAATTTTGAGGGCTATTCTGCCATTCAGTCACTATTGAAGTTTTCAGTTCCTGTACCGTGAAATATTGACGGCCTCCTCTATAAACGCGACGTGCCAATTCACCCCACATGTTTTCAATAATGTTTAAGTCCGGTGACCGTGCCGGCCACTGTAAAGTTTTAATCTTTTTCTCTTTAAACCATTCAGTAATGGTTGTCACGCAATAAGTCTTTATAGGTCACAGATGTCATTTTGTTTGTGCATAACACTATCCCACTTTTATCGCGAAATCCAATCGCTGCCCATATCATACCCCCCCCCCCCCCCCCCGCCCAATTGTCTCGTCATTTTCACTTTTGGTTCCTTTCTCCGATCATGATAATAATGCGAGTACCCATCCGGTCCGTCCAAATTAACGATACGTTAATCGATATCGATAACGGATACGTGTTCTTCAGCAAATATCAACCTCGCTTCTTTGTGTTTTGCCGGAAGTGGCGGTTTTCTCAACATTTTCTTCCGTGATATTACCGGTGACGCCTTTAAAATCCTTTGAACATTACGCACGTGCGTTTGTACCCCCGCCTGTTCTGCAATAACTCTTGCCGACGCAGAAGAATTGGATGCACACCGCAATATCATGCGTTTATCCCGCTCACACACGGCTTTCGGTCGCTTCTGGCCTTTTGGTTTGCCTTAATTTTCCGGATCTTTTAGGAAATTTCTAACCCAATGATCGCTTCTTTGTAACCGACGAGCGATTTCCTTCTTACTAACACCATCCTGGTGCCAGGCTAGAACTTACCCCTTTCTATCAAGGATAATTGCTTTTTTCTACCCATATTGCAAACACTTTATAAAATATAATTTCTCGCGGTGAAATGTGTACACTTTACCAGCTCAACCGCTGCATATAAAGAGAAGTATCAAATTAAAACATTTTTGCTTTTATTAATGTAATAAATGGGCAGGGTCTAAATTTTTGTCGCATTTAAAATTCCTATTTTGATCTGGGAAAATCTCAATTACCCCTCACAAAGCAATAAATACCCAGAAATATCTATAAATGGACTATTTACATACCAAGTATTAATAACCCTCATTTACATTTTATATAATGTCTATAAACTTTGTTTCGTAGATAGAAACGGTACCGCGTCTATGTTTTTGTCGGGTAGTGTATGTTTGAAAGGTTTAAATATATCAATCGTTTTCATGTACCTGCCAAGCTGATTGATAATATAACGACTCCACATTATCGAATTAATTATAACGATCAATGTAATTAATAGAGGGCGTCACGAAAGTACAGATTAATAAGAAATTTATGCTACAAATTTTTGTTTGTTTAAAATGCTTTTTTTATTTTTTTTAATTTCCTTGATTTTGTAACAATAATAATGAATCAATTTGCGTTACTCGTACATTGATGGAGGAATAAATAGCGAATATACAAAACTGCTTTTTAAATGAAAAAGAACAAACTATTACAAACTTCTTTGTAATGAGTACGCATTAAAAAAAAATATTCTAATACAAGTTAATAATACCTTATTCAGCTTAGGACTTTTGATTCTTTTTGGCCTGTCGTTTACCTTTACCTTATCTAACATCTAACAATAATCAGCCGTCATTGACACCCTGCTATCGTTTCTCAATCTTGGCAATGTCCTGATCAAAACATGCACTAACTTGCCCGCAGTTATTAAGGAAGAAATTCAAATAGGAGTAAAATAATAAAGGAAACATGTCTTCGATTAGTCCCTTGTAGTTTTCGGCCTTCTCGTTTCCAGGGAAGTTTTCTGCCACCTGACAGAATGCGTCCCAAATCTGTATTTCTTTACATTGAAGAAATTTCGTATAGTTGGGATTTTTGAAGAGAGGCCTCACAAAAATTTTGACTTCACTAAATCAAGGGTACCTTGATTGTTTATACCTGTACTTGAATTCTGGGCCTTATCCATGGCTTTTACTAAGTTTTTGATAAAAAAAAATATATAAATATTTTCTATAGAAAATATAGAAATACATAAATATGCGTACATAAAATGCCTGTCCTCCCATTTAGATTATGCACATCAATAAAACAAATCGAGTACTTTTATTTTTTATCGTAAACACGCGCGTTAGAAGTGAACGATACAACGATATTGTTTTAAAGCTAAAGCTTCGTTCTGTTGTTCGAGTTTGAAATCTCAACGGTGAGTTGGCGCTCCGAATAAATGAGCGATTTATTAAAGACAATGCGAAATCCCAGATAAGCGTGTCACCTATTTCGTTGGCCTATTCTACTTCGTAATAGCACGATAAGATCAACAACTTCATGGTATGATTCTCCAATTTCATTTAATTGGAGGAAGCCCTTCATTTGTCGAGTGATATGAATTGTAATACCGCATTACTCACATTTTTATACCTATCACTCTCGACGCAATTTGGTTGTTAAAAAATAGACGAAATAAGTGGCTAGAGTGCAGTGTGTTGAAATCGTGAAAGCATTAAAAAAGGATCAGAAAATTATCACATGATTACTCGAAAGGGTTTTGAAAAGTGCAGATAATGTACGAAATAAATTTGAAGTATTTTATAAGATTCATTAATTGACGTTATGTAAATTATTTTTTTCTTCTTAGTTATTTGTTCCAGTTTTAGTTGAGGTTACGGCCTACCTTTCTTCTTCTTTTATTTAAATTTTTCCTTCTTCAAGAGGAAGTTTATTAGCTACTTTCTAGAATTACATTGATACTGTTCATTTTTAGGTTTTTTATACTTGTTTCACTATATAGAAACCCGAGAAAAATCTATACTAAACGACAACTTTCTCTCTCTCGTAGTTAAAATTAAACTGGCCGCGGAAATCATGCGGCCTAATTGCATAAATAGTGGCTGGATTGTGATTGGATGTTTGGTCAGGCGTTGTATCGCTTGCCATAACAACCAGGGCCGTGGCCCAATTTTTATATTAATTTTAATCTATTGTGCCTTGCCTTGCCTTCGCGATAATTTAGGCGAAGGAGACGGAGACAAGTCGGTAAGAAATGAAATAGAAAGAAACAATTCTCAAAAAAAAAGAGGAACGAAACAACCAAACAAACCGATGCGAACGTGTTTAATTCCGTAAAAAATTGTTGGTAACATTTCGTATAAGTGTAAACGTATAGGCCCCTCCGCGGTCTTTATTTTGTCCATAGCGCGGTAGATATCAACCGAATCAACACATCGACCGCCTTAAAATAATCGAAGAGCGCTGCAAAGCTCTTATCATCACAATGGTTAGTAGTAGCGCTCTTATCGCCCAATAATACACTCCGTAATCGGCGCTTTTTTAATAAATCGGGTATATATAAAACATATTATCGATAGAATATTTGCATTCGTGAGTATTTATTTGCTTTATGTTAATTGATAGGACTTACAATATCGATATAGTTCCATTGTAAACAAAACAAGAACGCTTCAAATATGATTCACGGCTTATTCGCGAGCAGGTCTAAGCTCTTGCTTTCAGTGGGAACAGGTGAGTTTTGCATTTGATTTTTTTTCTCAACTTTACCACCCGGAAATTTCATCCGATCTATCCTACACAATAAAGCGATTTATTTAACGTAGTATATGCACAAAATTCCCCTTTACCACGTGGTTCACATTAGGTATAAATACATTCTTTTAATACAAATTTCAAGGTAATTCTGTTTCACTTTTGTTCTCGGTTCAATGCGTTGTTCTGACAGGTAATCATTGCAATTATCATCCCATTATTCTTCACATAATGTTTTCCTAATTAGTAGCAAGAAACCTGTGACCAAACTTGCTACTCATCAACATAACGCGTCAAATTTTGCAATTCAAAAAATACTTAACGCGGGTAACGTTTCTTAGCATTTTAGTATTAATCGCAACAGAAAAAAAATAAGTTTTTCGTCTATGTACATTTAATAAGTGATACATAATATTCTAATTTCAATATATTCGCAAGATGCGATATTATATTCAATAGAAAGGCTTGACCTCACTAACAATCAGCTGATTTTCGGGGTATATACAGTCGGTTAATCTAGTGATACGCACATGCATGTTTTTATTAATTTTAAAAGATATTCTAAAAAGGGAGAAGAAATAAAATATAAACAAATATTTTTTTATTCATCTCACACGTCAAATCAAGAATGCTATGCTTAAAATTTTCCGAAGATTAATTATGTTTTTTCTAAATCTAAAGTCTTAAAAGAACAATCGCATATTTAACGGGTTTCAAAAATATTCGACGCAAACGCAAAACTACTGTATAATAAATTTCGATATGCACAATTAAATGTTTCATAAAATGAAACAATTGGTAAAAACAATTGGTAATAAATAGAACGAGAAATTGATTGCTTTTGCTTTTTTTTAAGATTTTGATGCTGTTACTACTTTTTTTTAAAACATTTAAAAAGCAAAAAAAGCAAAAGTTAAAAAGCACTATTTCGCTTCATACAAATTTTAATCAGATCCTTGTATTTTACTAATATTTTTAAAATCATTATTTGCTAATTTACTAATTAAAGGATAATTCTGGTCGGCGAAATTGCCGGCCTACAATAGACCTTGTTGGTCGATATGAAATACGCATATGCGTACGCCTATCTACACTTGTACTTTTCCTTCGAAACTCATCTTTGATCAATATCGCATTGTCGGAGCTTATCGACAGATCAAAATTAAAAATTTTACGTTAACATACACCTGGTAGAAATTCTGATTAGATAATATATCATCGTATGCTGCCTTTAAATTAAAAAGATATTCTTACATGAATAGCTCTTCGTATGATCTTTCTATTGAATTAGCTTAAATTATGAGTTACTGTTATCTGTTTACAGCATCTACACTTTTGAAAATGTCATATTGAACCAAATAATTGATTTATTAACAAATTTGGCTCTTACAATTTTCGTATTTGATTTCACTTAGCTATTACGTTGATAACCTCAATAGAAGGCCAATACGATAAAAGACACGAACTAAAAGGTTAACGTACAACCATCCCATACTAGCACAATTTTATCAAGCAGCGATACATTTTTTTTAATGTGACGGCTGTCATGATTTGTCAATTGTAGTGTATCTTAATTATCTCATTAAGATAAGCATTTTAAAAAGATGTAATGTAATAATTTATTTTTGAATCTAACAAGATATTTCAGATGAACAATGTTAGATTGGATCTTACAAATTTTCCATATTTCGTACATTGCTTAAAATCATCAAATCAACTTTTGTATTGATTTACCTACCATCAACTTTACCACACAGCTACGTGTTTTTCATTAAATCTTTTATTTGTAACAAATTATCAAGTCTATTCTGACTTTAGTCTATTCACACTGCTTAACCTTGTGCAACTGGCGCATCCACCAAATTTTATTACTCCATTGTAGTTGTTAAATCAACAGTTAATTCAGTTATTTGTTATTATGTAACGTTACTTGCAAAAGTCGAGTGTAGGCTTTCACGACCGTAATCCATTGTAAATTTTGAGAAAATATTAACTACACGACATCACCCGAAAGACATTTCTACAGTTACTTGCAAAACATCAAATATTATTCTGATTGCAATAGTGGAGCTTACACTTAATTTTTTCATGTATTTTGCTTTATCTCGCCGTTTTTCACTCCATCAGTAATTGATGTTAGTATGCGTAAGTAATATTTTCACGTTGAAATTTGAGAGATAACTTACGAGGTACATTGGAACAGTTACTGATACTTTCAACCTTAGGATAGCTTACATATACGAGAATACTACGAGGAATACCTGTGTTAAAGAAGACAACGCAATTGTTTTACATTTAGTAAATTTATTTCTCGACATAATCTCTTTATACACTTGGTTCAATGATTTTCCGACATTTTTAAGCCATTTAAACAATTGGATTTGTTTAACTCTGCAAAGAGGGCCCTGCTTCGACAATGGCCTCTCCGATTTTTTGAAATTTGGAAAAAGTAAGTCGGAAGAGACCGAATTTGGCGAATGGGGGTGTAATTAAACAAGTTCATGATAGTAGAGAATCCATTTCTTCGCTAGATGGGGCTTCTTTCTCTCTAGTCTAGCGCCGAATCGATCCAATAAATCAGCGTTGTATTGCCCCGTGATTGTCATAACTTTTCCAGATCTTTGCCAGATCTGCCTCCTGTGATGCTCGTTCGCTGGGAAAAACCCATTTTGCCGATTGACCATTGGTTTCTGGCGTGTAGTGATGTATCCATTTCTCATCTACAGTCATACAACATCGCAGAAACTCACTTGTATTGCCTTTATCAGATGCCTAAACATATTGCTTTGAAGATATCACGCGATTCCGTTTTTGATTAGTGAAGGATGTCTTGTACACGTTCAATTGAGATGTCTACCATATTAGTGATCTCTCTAATTTCCACGCACTGCTAACACGATATCATGAATTGTAGAAATGTCTTTCGGGTGATGTCGCGTAGTTACTATTTTATATGACGTTTCTAAGGTCTTTAGAAATCTTCTGAAGAAGCTGACAGCATGGTCAGCGAAACCTCAAGTAAAATATTAACTACGCGACATCACCCGAAAGACATTTCTACAATGGATTACAGTCGCGAAAGCCTCACACTCAACTATATCATGAAGTTTATGCCTTATATCGTCTGTAGTCACCTCAATAGGACGTACATGGCCGTTCTTCTTCAAAGACAGATATTCGCCTAAATACGTTAAACCAGTATCTGATGATAATCATCGAAGGTGCATGGTCCTTACAAACTGCATCCAAATTCTCTTTGATTTCCGCACGTTTTCCCATAAAAGAAAAAAAAATCCAATCGGGTTTGTTTTTTTTCCAGGAATTCACAAATACATTTCACATTCTACAGCTCTCGAAACCACAGTACGCAAACAAAGCGCCTTTATCTCTTTGAATAAAAACTAGAATGTTAAAAAAAAAGGTATGCAAAATATTATCTCGTTAGGGGAATATTTGTTGTTATGTAAATTGGTTCAGATATACTTGAAAAGATCGTATGAAATTACATAATATCTACAAAATATATGTCCATTTTTGTTATTTATATTAAAGTATTAATTTTTTCAACAAACATTTCTCTTATTTGTTCCAGCCGACCTTCTAGCACTCACCACTGGAACTATGTTGGCATGGTCGTCACCAATTTTAGAAAAACTATCATCATCCGGAGACGATAATCCACTTGCCTCACCTATAACGGCGTCAGAGAAATCATGGATTGGTTCCCTGTTAGCCTTAGGAGCTGCGTTGGGTCCGTTCCCATTTGCCTACATTCAAGACAAATTTGGAAGGAAATACGCCCTTCTAGTAGTGGCGATACCTTTCATCATAGCCTACCTCATGTCTGCATTCGCAACCCATGTATCCATGTTCATAGTTCTGAGAGTGATCGCTGGAATTAGCGTTGCTGGCGTATTTACAGTGTTACCAACGTACATAGCTGAAGTATCAGATTCGGCTGTCAGAGGAATGCTGGGATCTTCCATAAATAATTTCCTCTGTTTCGGATTGGTGATAAGCTATTGCATAGGGCCGTACCTACCCATAATGTGGTTCAATATCATCGCAGCAATATTTCCAGTTACTTTCCTAGTATTATTCTTCATGTTTATGCCGGATTCGCCGTATTTTTTGATGGGAAAAGACAGGAATCAAGCTGAAAGCGCCTTAGCCTTCTTGAGATCGAAGCCAGTTAGTGAAGTACAGACTGAATTGAAAGAAATCGAGCGATCGATGGAGGAAAGCAAAGCTAACGCTGCGACTTTCATGGACATCTTTAAATCGAAGGGAACTACGAAGGCGCTGATCATTTCGGTGTTACTATGCGTGTTCCAACAACTTTCCGGTATTAACATCGTCCTTTTCTACGCCCAAACTATTTTCGAGGCATCGGGAACTGTGATGGAATCTACGATACCTCCCATGATCATAGGAGCTGTGCAATTTCTTTCTAGTTTTGTCACACCGATCCTTGTAGATGTCTTAGGCAGAAAAGTGTTGTTATTAGGATCAGCAGTTGGTATGGTCATTTCGGAAGCTACTCTAGGCCTCTATTTTTTTCTCAAGAACGACGGAACTGACGTAGACGCTATTAGTTTCCTACCGATTTTAACCCTAGTCATTTACATCATAAGCTATAATTGTGGATTTGGACCGCTACCATGGACGGTAATGGCGGAACTGTTCCCCAGCAACATTAAATCCGCCGCTGCTTCTTTCACAGTATTCTGCTGTTGGTTTGTCTCCTTCATCTTAACGTACTTCTTCGATAGCGTATCTGAAGCTATCGGCATGGGAGGTTCTTTTTGGATATTCTCCGGTTTTACAGTCGTGGCTTTTATATTTACTCTAGTCTATGTGCCGGAAACTAAGGGAAGGAGTTTTCAAGAGATTCAATCGATTTTAAATTCGTGAATGTGATTAATCTACTTAATTTATTTCGTTATTTTTTATTGTATATAATATATAAAGTTTTGTAATTAAACGATGTAAAGTATTTTTTTAGATGTTTGTATGTAATTTTTATAAAATTACATTTCATGTGTATATGCTGTTAAAATGAATATTAAATTATTTTACATAACATTTACAGTTTTATTTGTTAAATCATGTTATGGTAAGTACATGTCAATAAAAATCTTGGACCTCTTCTCTTCAATTTGTACATAAATGACTTGCTATTCCTATTTAATTGTTTTAGCACATGCAGTTATCTCTCTTTGAACATCAATAAGTTCACTGTGGCTTCCTTTAATAACATTGACACTACTATAACTCCAACTATCAATGGTACCACTATCCCACGTAACATCAAAACTTTGGATCCAGGTGTCTTGTTTGATAATAGCCTGTTATTTACTGAATATATTTCATCAATGTGTTTATCTGTTTCCAAACCTGGAATATGCCTCCATTATTTCGTATCCCCACTATTTATACCAAAATCTTACGATCAAGCGCGTTCAAGAAGGATTTCTAAAGTACCTTTTCTTTCGAATGGACAATGTAGACCCTGATACAGGCACTAAAGGCACCGTAGTGTGGAGTTTCTTTGCGAAATCTTAAAGAACAATACTTTAGAAGCTCAATTTTTCGTCCCTGGCTGATCACCATGGGCACCACAGTGTGGAATTTCTTAGCAAAATCATAAAGAACAATACTTTCGAAGCTCAATTTTCCGTCCCTGGCTGACCG
>LR737386.1:1863417-1909418 GCA_902655005.2 Marronus borbonicus
TTTGTTTTTAGTTTCGTTTGTTTCTGTAACCTTTTCATGTTTTTTACTAACCGACCGAACTTCTCTGAACGGCAGTGTACATGCTTCATAATTTTTTAAATTTCCGTGTTCGGGATCTTCCCTTGTCAGTTGTCCTCTAATTGAAGAGTTTCAAATAAAGTCACACGATGTCATCCACAACATCATCATATAGGGCTTCTTCGGGAGAGGAGAAGGCCGTAGGCAACAGTTAGCACGGTAACTCAACGTACGTACATTAATTGAAAATATTAAAAATAAAAACAGCGCCTTCTTTCTTTATTTAAAATCTTTATTTTATCTGAATGGAATTGGGAATTTTGCACTTCCGAATAACCGATAAACTCCCTTTCAATTAATCATATCTTACACAATTTATTTTGGCATGCGGATAGGTGCTAATTGAGTATCAAGATTGTAAATTGTGCGAAATGTAAACTGCGCAGTGATTGATTGATCATAATCTTTTTGACCACCTGTTGTATTTAAACAAATAAAAAGCAAACACAAATTTAAATCAAGGAAATTGCTAGTTTTCCATGTTTATTCATGTATTTACAATAATCTTGGCATCGTAATTTTTGCTACTTATTCTTTTCAGTACACAAAACCATCTCTTCATGATTTCATTTTATTAAAATATTACGATAGCGCAGAAAAGAATTTATCTCGATTAATAGAGAATATTAAACAAAATGCTTTTTCATAAAATAAATATGTTTTTGTATTATGTTATAAAACAACATTTACATAAATATAAAATATTCAGGTATACAAATAAACTTAACAAATATTTAATACCTAATATTTACACGCTAAATGAGATCTTAAGGAAAAAAAGGAGGGCTAGGGCAGATATAATCGCAGGACTAAACAATAACATACAATAAAATTCAACGACGAAGATCTTCCTGTATCTCCTCGAACGTTTTCCCTTTGGTTTCGGGTACCCAGAAGATGATGAAGATGGCCGCGATGAGATTGAAGCTGCTGAAGATCCAGAACGATCCCGCTATTCCAATATGGATGGAAATCGATTCAAAATACTTCGTAATGACGAACGAAAGGAACCAACACATCGAGGTGGTTAATGAGGTAGCTACCGCTTTTACGTTATCCGGAAATAACTCCGACATCATCGTCCATGGGAGAGGGCCGAAACCGAAATTGAATACAGTAATATAGAATACTAGACAGCTCACTGGAAGCCAATACAAGCTATTGACATCGGTGCCTTGGTCGTGAAAATAGTAGTATAATCCTAGAGGAACTTCTGCTAATATCATGCCAATTGCTGAAATTAACAGCAAGATTTTCCTTCCGACCTTATCGACGACCAAAGGTGTGACGAAGGCAGCTATCACCTGTACTCCTCCAATAATTATAGCGGATAGGGCAGAAGGTATGGAACTTCCGGTGGCTTCGAATAGGATCTGCGCGTAGAAGGTGACAACGTTCACGCCAGACAATTGTTGAAAGCTTATAAGTGACATCGATATAATGAGAGCTTTAATATTACTTCTAGACTTTAAAATATCCCCGTACTTGCTGCCTAGATATTTATCCACTGATAGTTTTATTACCTCCATCTCTTTTTCAGCTTTAGCGTCGGTTGTGCATCTCAACCGCCTCAAAGAGTGCTTCGCCTTATCTTTCCTATTCTTAGCGATTAGATAATACGGCGATTCTGGCATGGTAATAAAGATCACGATGAACAATAAAGGCACCAACGTGCAAATTATATTGAACATCACTAACGATACATACGGACCAATAACGTAGGACATCAGGAATCCCATCACTTCGAAATTGTTCATGCTCGCGGACATCATGCCTCGTATGGAAACTTCGGATACCTCCGCGATGTAGGTTGGTAGGACCGCGAATATCCCTCCGATAGAGATTCCGGCTAAAATCCTTGAAAAATAGAAGAGAGCGATGTGCCTGGCGCCAATCAGAATACTGAAAGATACGATTAGGGGAATCCCGAGACCTAGGAGGGTCTTCTTCCTTCCTATCTGATCGGCTAGAAACGCTGAGATAAACGGTCCAACGATCGCTCCTATTGATATCAAGGAACCTATCCAGGACTCTTCATCATCGGTTATCGGACGGCCTAGAGGATTCTCATCCGTCAGGTTACGATCGAGCAGTTTGGGAAGAACGGGTGATGTCCACGATTCCATCATACCGGCGGAGAAGATGGATAGATTAGCTGGAAATTAAACAAGAAAAAAAAATACTTTAAAGTTACTTTAGGAAAATTGATAAATTGTTGGCTGCATTGTTTGTTTAGGCTCTTTAAACCGTGTTTATTACTATCAATGCAATGAATCTAAAAATTTTAAATAATAAATTGGCGACCGTAAAAAAACATTTCAACGTATTCCATTGGCCGTCTTGAGCGAGAGTGGATGTTTTCTATATGTTAATTTCTTAACCATAGAAATGAAGAAAGATACATATATACTCGCTCTGCTCTAGGACAGCCATGGAATACGCTACAGTTTGTCTTTTTTATCGTGATATTAGAGCTTGCGTGCAAAAACGTCGTTGGAGTTTAATGGGACACAAATAAATGCCAAACGATAGAGGCACACTCCAATTTGGAGAGTACAAATGTGAATTAAACAAAAAAATGTTCTTTTTTTTCTCTCGTCAAGGACATAAAATTACATTTATTAGAATTTAGTATCGATGTATTGGATTTTAATCGATATATTAATGTTCGTCTGAAGATTCTCAATGTCTTGCTGACTAATGTAATCGGGATAAGCGAATACATGGCAAGATAAGCGCCACGCTAAGAGATCGTTTACGTATAAAATGAATCAAGATTAGATTCTTGCGAATAGATACAAATTCGAATACAAATCGAATTGGATCCATTGTTAAATACGATTATCATCATATTTTTTATGTTTGCCAGATTTATATATATTATATTACATCATTATGTTAAAATGTTTTCAATTTTGCATTGTTTACAATTGCATTCCTTTAAAATATATTTGTAAAAGAAGGAAGAAACGAAGAAAAATTATTATGTATCGAAGTGAGCTACATTAATCGCGTTAATTAAACTAAACTAAACGTGTTCCGGGTTTGGACCGTGTCATGATTAATCGAAAATTCGATTGTGAGCGAAACGTCGAGTTTTCTACGTTATTACAACATTAATCGATATGCAACATTTTATTATTTATTGGTGGAGTTCCTAAACATCGATGACAACCAGGTTTTAATGTTAAAGGTTATGAAATCTGAAATACACTTAGTACAAATTAATACGTATACAGGGTGTCATAGGATGAGCTTATTAGCCGTAGATCGGAACCTCAACCGATTACAAATTTGTAAATTTGCAGACTTACTTTGTTCGAAGGGGCCTAACTTTTAGAAAATACCGGCTTGTTTATTTAACTTCCGGTATTAGCGGAAGTAACGTACGCTTACTTTTTTTAAATGGATTGTTCTAAATCTGTTGTGTTTCTGATATACGGCTAACTTATGTTCATCCTCTCACACCCTGTATACAATATCGTGGAGCATAAAGTAGAAAATTTCTTTGTTTTATTTTGTATTTGAAAAGCCACAGCATTTGACACTTGCTTATATGTTTGGATAAGTAGCAAGTAATGTGTTATTGCCTTTCGTCTAAAAATTCGTTCTGTGAATAACTATCTGAACATCCAAGACTCCATTCTGTGGACAGATGAATGTTTATCATAATCTCTGGAGTTATGAAAATTCACATTGAATGATAGTTAGAAATCGCCAACGTCGTCTTGGTTGAAATATTTGAGGTGATTTACTGGGTGAAGGACTTAAGGTTATGTCAAAACTTATTTCCTGCAACAACAGCTTGGAAAATTTTTGAATGAGCTTCCTGTAAATCTCCAAAAAAATATGATATTTATATACGACAAGATAGGTCTCTATTTTGTACAAATTTTACGGGATTACCTGGACAATACTTAATTCTTAAGCGTTTGATTTTTAGGAATGGTCCCAATACCTTTGTCGCCTTGATCGCTAGATCCTAGCACTTTGCGATTTCTTCGTATGGGGTGTTTTGAAAGCGTTAGTCTGTGACTGATGTTAATGAACTAGAAAACTGTGTATCTACAATAGTAAAGCGTGCTGCAAGCATGTTTAGCTTTAGATTTTGTACGAATCTTCCTCTTCGGTTTGTTGTCAAATTTCGGACGCGTGCGACAAAGTACTATCTAATGAAATGATTAACAGTTGCTTACCATTAATACAATGCGATACGGTGCTGCTTTAAGGCAAAAAATTTGTTCTTTAAAAATCAGTTACGTTATCTCATATTTAAAATCTTAAATAATCTTCGATAATTATAAATAAACCCAGATTTATTTAAATTAGTCCATTAATATACAGGGTGTTTGATAAAAGAAAAAAACGTATAACTTTGATCTGCTACGTCTTTTCTCTATCTTGCAAAATATTTTTAGAATGTGCCTGTGAGGTTGATTTTGGAAATAAGAACATAATTTCCCTATAGTCTGCATGATATCATCGGTGGATGTGGCCTATGGATGGTTTCTAGATCGATTATTATTAAGTAAAAAAAATTGTTGAACATCTTTTATCGTTTTACAACATACTCGCTAGTAAAGTAAGAAAAATTAGTTATTAATCCAATTTTCAATCTAGATCATTTTCCAAGAATAAAAATCACGCGGATAACATTCTACACGGTATATAAATTACACATTTTATCACCTATTTTACATCACGTATTCATTAATTGAATTAAAAATAAAAGATATAAACCTTGAAAACCTTATTGAGTAAAAAAAAGATGTGCTTAAATGACATGAATCATAAATTGGAGAGCGCGACACGTAACTTTCAACCATCGCAGAGTGTTCAACTCAGATGTCCAAACTCCACTTGCGCCAAAGGTAACTGTGCGAGGTGCGAGACATCGGAGTTGGTTATTGCTATACGTACTCAAGAAGTAAATTTATTATCGATGCATCTGAGAAGATAAAGCAAATGCTCAATTTCGATTTCGAACCATAATCATTAATGTAACATCCGATTTCCGTAATGGCGTTTAAAAGTGTTTCAATGTCGTAAATCTATTGCGAACAGTAGTAGACTTAGACTTTTCTTCGATATTATTTATAAACTTCGAGCATCAACTGTATAGCATTGTAATATCCAGTAAATAATCCTTGATGGGATGTTATTCTACCTTGGCGTCAAGTATTGTTGTAGTCTATTGTCTTTTCTAGCAGTCGCGTGTTTATTTGAAGCACGAATAATATGGTTTAAAAATAATCTAAACTATCAGGCACATCGGTAATTATGATGTTAGATTGCATATCGATGAGCGAACACCTTGAATGTGTCTATGCGATATATGGGGCAATAGGAAATCCAATCGATGTTATATATGAATATGAACCGTGACAAAATAGTACCTGCGCCTTTTGAAAAAAAAAAAATTGGTATTTACCTGTCGAAATTTACAATGTATAGGGTGATTGATTAATTTCTAATCTATATGAGTCAAGCTTTTAGTTTTTACCGAACATAAGTGTTATTTCTTGAAATAATCGCGGGAACGAGGTAAACAACCTTTGGAGTATATACTCCTCGCATGCCCTCATAACCTTGTATGAAAATTATTTACAACATTCTTGAAATAACTTCCTACATTGTTTAAACAGCCAATGAGGTTACACTTAATGAGAAATAGGCACTGTTGAAGTTAAAGGCATGTAAACTCAATGGTGGTGCGTGATAATTTAGCCAGAGGGAAGCGACTCCAAAATATACAATAAAATCTTTAATCTACAATGATCTTTGAAAAAAACGCAAAAATTGCTGACAGGTTATTAAAAAGTACTCGTATTGCACTTTTGCGTGTTCGAACATCGTCCATCCTCAATTCGTTTAAATCCCCAAAACGAACTTTTTGTACATCTGTAGTTTTCTCACACAATAGACGAACGGCAAAAAGCATGAGATCCGCAATTTTATTTTGCATTGTTTTTGATTTTCCTTTAAATATACTAGCGTTACTCAAATGTTTTTGAAGCGTCAGATCCAAATTAGCAGAGAAATCCATGAACTCCCTGTATATCCCACAAAATTCGGATTATTCACTGCCATTATGATCTCTAAGAGACAGTTCAAAAAAAAAACAACCAAATTTAATGCAACATATTAAACATTTTGGGATAGCCTCACTTTAGTCGGAGGTGATCGTTAAAATGTTTAGGTGGGATATATGTACTTGCGAGTTTAGCATCTAATATCATTTGTTAAACGTGTTTGATGGTTTTTGTTTTCTTGTATTTGCTTAAAAACTATGACTTTGGCTAGAAATATCCCTTATCGGGGCTGCTCTGAAAGCGGCAGAAGATTGTCTGCCGAAACGTCGGATTCTAAAAATCCAACAAACATATTTAAAGCGAAGCTGTTAAGCCATTCAGCAGCTTCACTTTTCAGACCCTTTTCAGCATAAGATATTATAATGATCCGTTTCAACACAACGTGCTCTTGATTCTTCTGCAACAGACTTCCAATATCTCTCACACAGTTTTCCCAGAATAACAATATACAGGTCCATAGTAGAAATGTCTTTCGGGTGATGTCGCGTAATTAACATTTTACTTGACGTTTCGCTGACCATGCTGTCATGCGTCTTCAGAAGATTTCTAAAGACTGGCGTTGTTGTCTCTTGCTCTTCGTTATATATCCCATTTCTGTTCCGCTTTGTTGATCCATAACCGTTCCACTTTGCTGATCCATTTATGGATGGAATCTTCTGAAGAAGCTGACAGCATGGTCACCGAAACGTCAAGTAAAATATTAACTACGCGACACCACCCGAAAGACGTTTCTACTATGGATTACGGTCGTGAAAGCCTACACTCAACTAATATGCAGGTCCTTTGCAATTGCCCCGTACTTCTTTTTCACCGTCCGTTTGGGGTGGTCTAGAATCTTATTCCGCTACATCGTCAATAAGTCCGCTCTACAATAATTCCAGTGCAGTGTAAGAAATAATTTCAACTTAATAAATGAACTTTGCGCAATTTATTGTATTCGCTTTCTTTTGGTATCTTTATTAAACGAGGGAAAACAATCAACTGCGACGCGTTTCTTTGTCGAGTTAATGTTATTTCTTACAATCTTTTGCAACTATCTTTTGCTAGTTTTATTAAAGAGAATCCTCAGAATGTTATATAATTTGACTTATCTTAATATAACTTTGATCGTCGATAATTTTCTCCTCGAATAAAAGATAAATACGTTGCGTGCTATATTTCGTAATATCTTGTTAAAAAAGACTTATTAGCAGCATTCTTGAGATTCTAATTGTGACAGATAAATAACTTTTCTTCTTTTTTAGAACGTGCGAACTTTAAAACTATAATTTGATCGATTGATAATGCAAACAAACGTTATGATTCATTTACCAAAACCATAATAAGACTTGTTGCGTCATCAGAACTGAACGGACTAACACTTTGGCTGATGACGTCTATTGCTTAACTCATATAGGCGAGCAGTAGCATATTTAAGTAGAAATTATAAAGTAGTATATACTGCCGTCTCCTTTTATCAAATCAATTGGCGAGTAAATATTTGCTGTGTTTGCAATCTGATCTCAATATGCAGAAAGTTATCCTAAATAGCTCAGCAATAAAATTCTCTTCGATGGTTTGCAGCGATAAAAGGTATACTTTGAGAAGAAATCAAAGATGACGATTCAGCGAAATCAAAAATTAAAGGTTGACTTTTTTTTTGGGCACTTCCTTAAGCATTACTATAATTTGACCCATTTTTTGGGGGTGCAAGATGCCTCTGCAATTCGTTTTCCCGAAGAACCATCTATTTTGATCCGGCGGATGCCCCACTCTAATGGTCTGGAGAATCTTATTAGTCTTAATACGATTCAGTACACTTAAGCGTTTGTGAGAATATTATCGTAAATTTCCCGTTACAGCTTTGACAAATAATAAAAAAATCTGTGTTGTACTATCGAGTCTTAGGCTTGTTACGTAACAACTGAATACGCCCTTCATTAAAACTGCTCCGGTCTTCCCTACACGCAATGATCAAATCCTTTGACAGTAATTTGCCAATATTACTTACTGCTTCCTCTTGCAAACGGGGCTTCCCAATTAAAAGGAATATTCTAAGTGTGACTGGGGCAATTATAAAGCGATTACGTCCACAATTTTTTGATTATTCGCGGCCGGAATTCTAAATATAATTAGATCCATGTAGCTTCATACTTTGTGTAGTACATATTTAATTCGATAATTAACCTAAAGAAAAAATAAATCATTAAAGTAACGACTATGACAATATGTACGCCATTTAGATATATTGTTGTACTTATGTTCGGCTGAAGTACTTGCACATACGTGTCCCAAGGTCGCTATTGTTTTTCTAAAAAAGTCAAGAAAGATACAACTCTCTGTGACAAATATGCTATTGTCAGATAAATTAGGGGGATACAATTATTTGGAGGATATAAGTGTCTACGTATTTTTTTCACAGGCCGTTCATCACGCTATGTTGTTCCCGTAATTGTTTCCAACGAACATTATGAGATGTAATTATATTACCTGACTTGTTAAAAAGCCTTCATTTAATGCTTAAATATGATATATTTCTTTTCCGCCGAAATTTTTTGATGAGAAAAAAAGGATTGAATGGGGAATAACTGTGCAAATTTGGTAAGGGTGCTATTATTTAAAATCAACATAAGACAACGACCAAGACAAGAATTAAACTTGGGAAGGATCGAAACACAATGGACAGCGAAATGCAGGATATAGAAATCTATAAGCGATGCTAATTAATCCAAATTTGTTACTGTTAAAGCAGAACTGGTTAATGCCGCCACTTCAAATCAAAAGAATCATTAAATATATCCATTTCAAATTTTTGCAACGCGCGATACAAGTTTCGTCTTTTAAATGAAACAGCCTGTATATAATTACGTTTTCGGACACCCATCGTGAATCCACATCAACATTTATTAATAATATTGAAGTAGTGAGTGATCGCCATGGCAAAAATTCACAAAATTCAAACTCGTGTTAGAATTGAGAGAGCTCCTCCCTATTCACCAAATCTAGCCCCCAGCGATTCTTCTCCGTTTCCTAGGCTCGGGTCAAGGCCGTCATATTCGCGAACGGCTATTTTGCAGAACAAGGTGCCAACTTTACAAGGAAACGAATTAGACAAAAAACATTTTTCTCGTTTCTAATTCTTTTCAATAAAAATTTTACGATTGTTGTCACAAAATACGGATGGTCTAGATATTTTTGAGCGTTTTTATTCTTCTTCTTATGAATACGTTTGGTGTTCACTGTGCATCTAATCACATGATTTTGAAATGTTAAGTTACATTATTATATGATTTTCTTATGTATAACATAAAGGGTTTTATTTTCTTCTTATGCACCGAGATAAAGGATTTGTTGATTCAAAGCCTTTATCTCGGCCTGCATTGAGTAAAAGAAATTATATTTTTCAATACGAGGAAAGAAATATGGCTTTCTACCAAAGATATCTTTTTTTGATATTATTTCTTTGACTCAAAAAAGCATTCGACACTAATATCAACAAAACTTGGTATTTGAAATAACAAAATTGATATATTTGAATCATATAAAATGATGGCAATGGAATCATTAAAACAACTAATTTAATTATTTCGATTTAAGAAATTAACTTTCTAAATGAATAAAAGGTCACATCCTTATCTAAAGAAAAAATGTTGCTAATACAGTCAGGGGTATTTCCTGGTGCCATCTATTGATAAGATTTATGAACACCTGCTGCCCGAGGAGATACACCTGGCTCGTCGTTCTTAAAGGAAAATACAATCAAGAGACGCATTTCCTTGACTTGAAGAAATCTTTTTTTTTGCATCTGATGTTTTACTTATCTATATTTATCTATTCATTGACACAAAGAGATATTTAAAAAAATCTATTTTATTTTGAATGTCTTCATATTTAATTATATCAAAGAAATATTGCTTTCAGTTAACGAAATAACGCAAAAAAATATATTTTTTTCCATCAAACAATCCTTTCTTTTTCTGTGTGAGCACTGACTAGAAAATCTTCTAAATACTTTTTTTGATATTTGTCTTTATTTTTATCTTTGCCGATATATTTTGTGGAAAACTTATCTCACATAGTTTTTGGACTACTGATAGTCTAATGAATACAAACGTGAAATATAAGAGAAATTTATCACCTTATATACCGTACCCTGTAACATACTTGAATTATTTCCATGTCCGTTAGATTTCGTTTCGCGATATAAACCATTAAGAATGGTATGTTAACATTAGAGTTGTACACAATCTTGTTTAAAGCGTACTTTATTGCCTTTTGTTTTTTCTTATTGATTGGTAAAAGAACATGAGCGGTAATCAAATCTGTACAACAATCAGGATCTTTAATGTCCACTACTAACAACAATATGATCTAGTGGATGGATATAGTTGTAGAAACAACATTTTTTTTTCTAAAAAACGAAACATTGTCATAACACGGCGTAGGGAAATATTTTATATTATTTGTGCCACTTTTAAATCAGATTTAGTACTGTTTTTCTGATGCAAGGGTTTCGCGAATGTATTTCAATCACAATGAAATGCTAATAGTTTAGTAAACAATATGTACGCTTGTGAAATCAATACAATCAACACGGTGTGCAACTGAAGAGGGAAAATTACAGCCAGCAGCGATATATGAAATAGATCACAAATAAATTCTGACCATATAATAAGATATTGCCAATTATTTACGAAAATTAGAGTAAAGTATAAGCGTTTAGGAATTTTCAAAAAACATCCATTTGCTCCTGTAATTTTGGAAATTATATAAGCGAGTTAACTATTTTTTTATAACATTGTTTTCGCATAAGAAAAAAAAATCTTTTTGCTCTTGATTTACTAAATATACGTATCATAGCAGTAATAGTAACAAAAAAAGTCATTAGTAAATCTGTTATAGGTACAAGCCTAGAGCTTGCTGCCTAGGTTATATAATTATAATTTAGAACATCCTAAATACATCAATGTAAGAAGCCACAGAATACGCCAATCAATTTATTTACCTGACTAAATTGGACGTTGAACTAGTCCTAGTTACATTAGGCACCGTTTTAAAATTTAATTTTACGACAGCATTGGTTTTTTTCCAGTTTGTGTTTAACAGTAATTACTATTGATAACCGTATCGTGAAAGCAATTTTAAAATACAAGCGTAACAAACTAGGACATATCGTTTGACACAGCTATTACAAGGAAAATCAGATGAATTTGGCGGTAAATGATTGCAACAAATCGTAACTTTTAGGTATTTTTCCGTAAAACTTCTTCTTAATTTAATTATCTTTGGAAGCTAAAGTTATTTATATAGTTCGTTTAGCCATGAATGGTTTCAATATCCCGGATGATGTACACTGCCGTTTAGTGAAGTTCGGTCATACAATAAAAATCTATTATATCACATTGTATACAATTATTAATACATAAAATTAGAAAAATATTAAGCATGCGCTCTTTTCTAAGGGATTAAAGCCATAAATTATTATGTAAAGTAGAAATATTGCGACAACCACAATGAAGTCCCTTTTATTATCATTCCGAGAATTTCTCGGAAGTACCGATCTTTTGAAACGGGTCGTTTGGGGATTAGTAACGAACAATACATTTAGGAAATATACCGCAGTATCATTCTTGTTTATTTATCACAGGCGTAAAGATATAAATTTGCTTCATTTTACTGTTAAACGTGTGTTGGTGTGCATCTGTCGTTTTTGCGCGAAAGTTTTAAGAAAATTTACTTCAAAATGGCACGTGGTAAGCCTACCAGTGCAGAAAAACGTTCACGCATTATTACGCTGTTTGAAGAAGGATATTCGGGGCGACAAACTGCTGAAAAAATAAATATGACAAGTTCAACAGTAAATGACATCATAAAGCGATATCGGACAACTGGAACTATAGAAAATCGTGTTCGTCCTGGAGCATCTAGGAAAACAACAAAAGCTGAAGATTTGAGAATTGTACTATTAAGCAAACGCAATAGAAAATTAACAGCGCCACAAATAGCAGCCGAAGTCAGTCGCGGCCGTGAAGAACAAGTTTCGGCGAGTACGGTAAAACGTCGACTTCAACAAGCGGACCTTCATGGACGCATTGCCATTCGAAAAGCCTTATTACGTCGGGGCAACAGAGCAAAACGGCCACAGTGGGCCCGTTCTCATCTAGATTGGTCGTGAGATGATTGGAAACACGTGCTTTGGAGTGACGAGTCAAAGTTTGCGGTTTTTGGGTAAAATCGACGAGTTTATGTCTGAAGATCTAAAATCGAAAAGTAAGCCCGAACTGCATTGTGCCTACAGTGAAGCAAGGGCGTAGTTCTGTGTTAGTGTGGGGATGTTTCTCCTTTGCTGGGACGGGAGATTTATGCAGAGTGCAGGGTGTAACGAGGAAGGAAAATTATTTTGCAATACTCCAGAATCATGCAGTGCCATCAGGATTGCGTATAATAGGCCGTAACTTTACATTCATGCATGACAACGACCCAAAACACACTGCGTTAGTGTGTAAGAACTATCTAAAGGAGCAAGAAGAACAGCACACCCTGAAAGTAATGACATGGCCCCCACAAAGCCCAGATTTGAACCCTATAGAGTTACATTTATGTTATATTAGGCCAGAATAACTTTTTATTTATTTATTTTTGTCTCTTTATCCGTACATACAATAAAATTGCATTTTGTTTTTAGTTTCGTTTGTTTCTGTAACATTCTCATGTTTTTTACCAACCGACCGAACTTCTCTGAACGGCAGTGTACCTATGCATGCTAACGTATCGTTTCTCCCTTCTCTCGATATTTCAAGGTATTTTTATTTCATTTAAGTACTTAATTTAAGAATTTCGATATGCTCATTTAAGTTGTACATTTAGGGCTATTGTTTACTTGATATTGATAGTTTTACAAAGATACTTATTAAAACTTTATTCTTATGATTTATTATCAAAGCACGAAAAATTACAATATAGGCAAATATGTCAAATCTGTATATAGAGAGTGTTACGAAATTCGCAAACGCGGACTATGGAATGGCATTAGACAATTGAACAGTTATAACACAAAAACTTTGTAACATATGCTGCAGCCTGCTTTGCTATTGTTTGAACGGCGTTTTCGTAATAACTGCGGTATTACTTGTTGTGTCGCTTGGTTTTCTAGTTAATTAATATCGGCCATAGGAGTATACCATATTTTCAAAATACCATACGCAAGGCGCCAGATCTGACGGTCGAGGTGGCTAAAGTATTGGGACAACTCCTGAAAGTAGATAATTTCGTACAATTCGTGTAAAGTGGATACCTACGAAGTAATTTCTACATTCTACATTTATGTAGCGCGGCAAGACATAAATAAATTAAAAATAATGGAAAGTAATTACAACAGTTGGAAAAAATATGTTTTTCTGGGCATCATTAAATGTGGATTCTGATAACTCCAGTGATGTTGGTTTTGAATATTGAAAATACTATTTAGATCTCCACAGCCATCGAATCTTGGATGTTCAGGTCGTAATTTTACAGAACGCTAAACGTTAAAATATAAAAACCGAGTCCTTTGAATGACCAGATTAGAAATGCCAACAAGTTATTTGCGCGCCCGTATTTATTTTATGTGAATATGTAAATAATTGCACGTTTTTTTTTATTTTTTAATATTATTAAAAAGTATCGCCGTCGACTGACTCCACAAATTAGAAAGGCCTAAATGTTGTTTTTCTCTTTATTAGAAACACCAATGTTTTTCGAGTCTTTTTTCACTCTTTATTAGGGACACTAGCAAAAAATAATTAAACTTATAAATAATAAATAAAAAAATTCAACACACGGGACATCAAATTTGAACAACTGTAACAACAGAAAGTACTGCAACGAGTAACATGAAAAATTTATAAATATTAAAAAAATATATTTTAACGTATTATCTATTAGAAAAGGAAAGCTTACTGAATATGAAGATTATTAAAGTAATGGCACACGCTGTCCCCTCAAAAAAAAAAAAAAAACGAGATTCGGATTAATGAAGCAAAACTCCCAAAGGACAAAAAAAAAAAATGAATACGTTAAAATAATTAAAAAAAGAAAAGCTTACTGAATATGAAAATTATAAAATAATGGTACACGCTGTCCCCCAAAAAAAAAAAAAAAAAACGTGATTCGGATTAATGAAGCAAATCTCCCTAGGTACAGGTTAAGTTTTCGATGTCCTTCCTATAACTGATCTGATCTCTAAGAAGTATCGTTTAAAATAGTTTCGTTCAGCGTCAAGAATTTTAACTTCGTCAAAATCAAAAGAGGAACCATATTGCATGGTGAAGAAGAATGTAAGCACGTACGTCCCGTGTGTCCCGAAATGCGATTTTTTATTTTTGAGAGAGACATAGCAACCCGGACAATCCTTGCAAGTTTCTCCGATTGATTTAAACTGTCTTTAAGTTCAAACGAAAATACATTGAGTTTCTTTAAAGGATAAGTTTCAATTCTTAAATTATTGTACCACATATTTTCAAAGCTAACATTTAGCGGGGTAGCTTAAGAATCAGGGTCAGCCAGTAACTTGCCGATGAGCGAAATTAGAAAATCTTTTTTTTCCCAAAATTTCGTGAAGTAGTTTAAAGTTCTCATCATAGTAATTAGGATGTGAAATATTTTAAATACGGCGTTTTAATATTTTAATCATGGATTAGGTTTTATATGGTAAGGGGATGACATGATTTAAAATTCAAGTAGCCACCTGAGCCGGTTCTAGGTTGATGCAGTTGTTCACATCTCTCATAATTTTAGTGTATAGGAAAAGAACACTTTTCCTTGTTGTTAAAGCTGTTAAATACATCCAAAGTAGATTGGATTTTGTCATGGAGTAAAACATTCCACATATTGAAATATAAAAGGAAATTCAACATCAACTGGAGCCTTCTTCATGCAATATCCTGAGATTAAACGGAAATTGTCAGATATAATAATAAATACTGAGCCAAGCGGGATGTTGGCTTAATCTCATAAATTGCTGAAAGTCAGAAAATGTTGGTTAGATTTAAAAAATGGCTTCGCTTCAGTTTTTGATGCTTAACATCATCCCATAGTCCGTGTCCGCGAATTTTGTAACACCCTGTATAATATAATATATAATAAATTATTTTTCTGATTTAAAATTTGACTTAATTTGAGATATTACAAAAAAATATCGAATTGCCCGTATTAGTTTGTTCGAACTAGATAAGGTTGTCTTCTAATTTATTGTATTTTCATTTTTATTGAAGGTCAATCTATGTGTGAAATTTTTAATAAATTACCTAGACGTATAAATTTACTAAAAAAAGAAATACTAAATTTGGTATTATTTGCATTTATTGTTAATGGATAAACGCGACTGTAGTATTCATAAAAATAGAAATAGCAAATTCAAGCGCATCGAATAAATATTGTTTATTTTTGGAAGAAGAATATTTAAAAGGCCATTATACATGTCGAATCCCCCCAAAATGCATATGCACGAGATTTAAATGGGATAAAAAGCATAAAACGTCTTTTTTACCTGCAAAAACTGCTGCAACTAAAAGTTTTCTTTTGGCAACCACTTCAAAATTGATCATCTTGTTTTATTTTTTCGTTAATAGGGAATTAACGTCCTTTTAAGAACTTTTCGTAGATGCGTGGTAAAGAGACAACTGTGCGAATTCTACTTCCGGTATGCGAAAACGCTACACATACGAAACGGCGAATGATTCACATTTGTCAACGATAGTCCGTATTACTAATACTGCAAAGCTATGTGCAACTTAATCCATACTACGACGATGGTGCGGGAAGACTGAGTCCGGGCACTTGCTGTCATAGTTTTTATCATCTTATCGAGATTTTCGATTTGTTAAAAAGAGGGAAGTGTTGCGTATCTGTTCTGCACTTCTTATCACTTGTGTGAACATATTAATATTACGATTAATAAGAGCTTATTAAACGACAAAAGTTCTTACCCCAAAAAACATTAATCTTGTTGTACACTAAACAACACATAAGTATCGGCAACCTCCGCACCACACAAGTTTAATTTAATTTTCTGAGGACACGAATGGTCCTCATCACCATTCGTGTCCTCGAAACGGCCGCCCCGGACTAATTATTATATTACTATACAATAAATTAAACTTGTGTGGTGCGGAAGTTGCCGATACTTATGTGTTGTTTACCATACTACGCTACAATCCTTGCTATCATTATCTGAATGTATTGTTCCTATGCACTTAAGTCTTAAGTACTTGGCACTATTGATGGCAGCTTAGATATTATATGTGATAATTGAAAATACGAAGATAATTCAAGAGCGTCTACGCAAAATAATTTAATTTGGGAAAACCTTCTTAATAAAAGATAAATTAACTCTTGTTTTATACCGAAGAAATATACAGTGTGGATTCTTGACAAAATGTAAGAAAAACAAAAGTTGACAATTGTGAATCACACTCTGGTGCAGACTTTTCCGCGGACACTGTATAATTGTTCGTTTGTAGCTAGAACTTCATGCGTGGCAAAATTCCATAATTCAAACACGAACAAATTTTGAGAAATTGCAACATTTTGGATCTGTTAAAGCTATTTACACGGCAAATACATAAGATTTCGTTTATGTAATGGATAAATTCGCAATGGTCTATTAACAAATTTACCATCAAGGCAAGATTAACTTTCAGAAACCAATTTCTGTTCATTACGGCAATTAACTAAGATGTTTTTGTCGCCAACTATCACTTTCTATTTATTCTATTTTAAGGAAAACATTCTTTGGGAATTCACGGAAGTGCTATATTGTTCGTTGGTAACAAGCATCACGTAGAACTTCGATAACCTTTTTTTTTATGTAAGAATGATGAATTAACAATTAATAAAAAGTTGCTGTTATCACCACTATTATTATATATTGTTTGCTTTGGTGCGGTATGACACAAACAATCGATCAAAATCGTATTTTTTTGCGTAATAATCAAGATGCACGAAATATTACAATGTGCGTAGTTAAGTGGTCTAGATTTATCTGCGATATATCCTTCCTCTTTACAAGTATATAACTACGAAGTTATAGATAAAAATAATTTGAATTATTTGTTTGCTCATTGTTAATTTTTGGAGTTTCTCTATTTAACTTCTACTATTCGCTTTGTATTAATCGTTTCGGACATTTTACGT
This sequence comes from Marronus borbonicus, assembly GCA_902655005.2. NCBI lineage: Eukaryota > Metazoa > Arthropoda > Insecta > Coleoptera > Scarabaeidae > Marronus > Marronus borbonicus. Next base: position 1,880,739 of record LR737386.1, read on the forward strand.
TTCTTTTTTTTGTAGTGGCACAAATAAATCACAGCCTAACTCTCGACCACAATAGCATTGATAATTCAACTAAATTGCCATTCTCAATAAAGTTATCAGGGAGAAAGTATTTACGTTTAACATTTCTGACTAAGCTAAATCCTTGGAAAATATTCCATTGACTATATCGCCACTAGCACTACACTATCTTTTAAGGTTAAGGTTAATTCCTAATACATAGAAGTAGTCTATTCCTTACATAGTGATAGCTACGAAGTCGGCATGAAATTGATAAAAAAAAAATGTGCGGCAGTAATTTGTGCCTGTCTGGAAATTTATTTAGCCCTCATCCCGAGCGATGTTTGTTTATGTAATTCAAAAACCGTTTTTTTTTTAATTGTAAAAATCTCAAATGTGCTATTTTTCGGAAATTAAGCGAGATTTTATTGAGAGTTTTGTATTCACATTATATACCGTAAGCTTTAGCTATCAGAATGCAAAGAACAATTTTTTCAAAATTTCATGAAGCAAGACTTCATTTTAAAATTCAACATTTACATTGTTAATTGTTTCTTTAGTTTTCTTTTTTATTTAAGGAAAAATAATATTTAGTATTATTTGCATTTTTTGATGCGAGGTGCTACGCAGGAAAGCCTTATAAATGTTACATAGCGGATGCTTAAATTAGTTGGTTTTTATTTATTTGGTTAACATGTTCAAACCAATTAGATTGAGAGTGTATGATGGAACTTTTTTATAGTTTGAAATTGGTAACCTTTTTTGAAGTCTTATCGTCAGAATTTGATTTTCTGTAACTGCTCTAACGTACCAAATTGCTCTAACGCAACAAAACTAATCTGTTGGAACTATGTGAACTACGTAAATAACATGACCTCGGCGAATTTAACAAATTTCATTCGAATCGGGAAATATTCCAAGTAATTCGAAAAGTTTCCAAACAAAGGAGTGTTATTTGCGTTAGAGATAAAAAATTACTTTCGAAACTTCGCTGATGACGCCGGGTAGGCAGAAACATGTCCGTGTGTTAGTGTAATTTTTTTTCTCTCCTTTTGTTGCGTTTGCCGTGAATAATTCCATTAATACCATGAGGAAGCTAAGCTATTTTAGCATTATATTTTTTGGTTATTTGCGTTATTTATAAACTCATTTTCTTTTCTTTATTCTCATTTATTTTTCACAATATTGCATCATTTCGTTCTACACATGCAAACTTGATTTTGACATACATTGCACGCAATCAATTGAGGGGTATCAACTTTAAAACTAGGCAAATCTTCCGTCGATAGCCTTTTATTTCTCATATCGCGTTTTTTCTCCAAAGTGATGCCTAATTTGGACTGCAATTTTTCATCTAGTACCTTATTGAATTCATCCAGCAACGTAGCAGCCATGTAATCCACATTATCCTTCGTGGTGGCCAAGTCCAAATGATGCAACCGACATTCGCATGGGCCGCCTTCGCATTCGCAAGGACCCAAACCCGTTAGAATCTTGATTATTTTAGCATCCATTTCCTCCTGGCCCAGGTTTAGTTTCGTGATTTGTCTGATCTTGCAGAGGATTTTCAAGAAACACTTCATTTTAGATTTCTCAGCGGGAGGAAGGTGATCGAAAACCTGCTCCATTCTTTCGAGATCGTTTTCATCTGGTTTTAGGCAGACGCCTTGCTTGCACGTACATTGGAAGCATGTGGTTTTGTTCAAAGTGTTCAGGCACGGGCATAAGTAGATTCGATCAAGTTCTTCTTTACTTTCAAGTGCGTGGACCTTTCGTAATTCATCTTCAACTTTGGAAAGAATATACCGTAGATTCATTTGAAATAGTGACTACATGTTAAAGGAGAATTGGGAGGCGGTACTTAATGTAGAAGTTTCATTGATAAGTGCTAGAAACTATGACATTACGTAAAGGGTAATTAAAAATAAATCTACGCTTTCTAAGGTTCGAACAGGCAATTTGTCGTTTTAAAGCAATTCTACAGTTTTCAATAAGGCAAGTATCTCCTTGCAATTCCTCTACGTCATTATAGAATGTTGAGGATCCATTAAAAACGAATTTACTTACGTACTCTTTTCTTTTCAACAATTTTATCGAGTTGTTTCAAAGTATCTGAATAAAAATTAAGAAAAATTATAAAACTTAGCCAAATGAGCTTTGTAATGTATAAAAATAACTCTAAATGAAAATAGTATGAATTATGAAACAATTTCCTTACCAAAATGTAATAGACTCGTTAGGTGCTGGGCATCCGTAGACTCATCTCTAATTACTAAACCATTCACTTCAAGCCTTAATGGACCACTCTCGTTGCTTGATTTTCTAGATTGTGTTATATCCGGTTTAGATAATTTTGTGCCCTGTTTCTCAATGCTAGATACCTCGATTCTAATAACATAATTATCTCAGAAATATCGTTAAATAAGCGTTTTTTTGCGGTACCCATCGATTTTCCCTGCTGATATCGGCATGATAAGGTTCGGTTTGCTGTCTAACATGTTGACGGCCGGCATTTGGGACTCTTGGAAGGATCCTTCTCTTGGAGTGAGCGTAGATATGGTTACTACGGGTTTAGTTATAATAAAATGATTAAGATTTGTGTAGATCATGAAATAGTAGATGTAAATACACTACCCGACAAAAACATAGACGCGGTATCGTTTCTATTTACGAAACAAAGTTTATAGACATTATATAAAGTGTAAATGAGGGTTATTAATACTTGTTATGTAAATAGTCCATTTATATATATTTCTGGGTATTTATTGCTTTATGAGGGGTAATTGAGATTTTCCCAGATCAAAATAGGAATTTTAAATGCGACAAAAATTTAGACCCTGCGCATTTATTACATTAACATAAGCAAAAAAGTTTTAATTTGATACTTCTCTTTATATGCAGCGGTTGTGCTGGTAAAGTGTACACATTTCTCCTCGAGAAATTATATTTTATAAAGTGTTTGCAAGATGGGTAGAAAAAAGCAATTATCCTTGATAGAAAGGGGTAAAGTTCTAGCCTGGCACCAGGATGGTGTTAGTAAGAAGGAAATTGCTCGTCGGTTACGAAGAAGCGATCGTTGCGTTAGAAATTTCCTAAAAGATCCGGAAAATTACGGCAAACCAAAAGGCCAGGGGCGACCGAAAGCTGTAAGTGAGCGGGACAAACGCATGATATTGCGGTGTGCATCCAATTCTTCTGCGTCGGCGAGAGTTATTGCAGAACAGGCGGAGGTACAAACGCACGTGCGTGATGCTCAAAGGATTTTAAAGGCGTCACCGGTAATATCACGGAAGAAAATGTTGGGAAAACCGCCACTTTCGGCGAAACACAAAGAAGCGAGGTTGCGATTTGCTGAAGAACACGTATCCTGGAAGAAACGATGGGAAAAAGTTATATTTTCCGATGGGAAACGTTTTAATTTGGACGGACCGGATGGGTACCCGCATTATTATCATGATCTGAGAAAGGAACCAAAAGTGAAAATGACCAGACAATTAGGGGGTGGATCTGTGATGATATGGGCAGCGATTGGATTTCGCGATAAAAGTGGGATAGTGTTTTGCACAAACAAAATGACTTCTGTGATGTATAAAGACTTATTGCGTGACAATCTTCTACGTTTTGGAAATCAATGGGCCGGGCGCAATTTTGTTTTTCAGCAAGATAACGCGCCAATTCATAAAGCAAAAACCATTACTGAATGGTTTAAAGAGAAAAGGATTAAAACTTTACAGTGGCCGGCACGGTCACCAGACTTAAACATTATTGAAAACATGCGGGGTGAATTGGCACGTCGCGTTTATGGCGGAGGCCGTCAATATTTCACGGTACAGGAACTGAAAACTTCAATAGTGACTGAATGGCAGAATATCCCTCAAAATTATGGGTTAAATTTATATAAATCTATTAATAACAGACTATTGGAAGTGATTAAGAACAATGGAGGATCTACGCATTACTGATCACTCATTTGTTGATTTTTGTTTTACATTTGCTAGTGTCTAAATTTTTGTCGCAGAAATGAACATTGGATTAATAATTTATTATTTAGTTCATATATTACTGGAGGAGATATTTTTAAGTTTATTTTACTTTTATGAATAAAAACTTAATTAGATATATATATATATATATATATATATATATATATATATATATATAGATATAGATAATTAGATATTAATTAGATAGATTTGCTAGTTTCGCAAAGAAATGTTGTAACCCTTAAAACCCATAAAACATCTTACCGCGTCTAAGTTTTTGTCGGGGAGTGTAAATTGTTTCTAAGTTAAAGCTAATTTTCATACATTTTTCGTTACTTATTGTAACTTTAGGGCAGGAGTATCTAACCTTTCAGCGCCTCCTGGGCCACATCGGAAGAAGATGAGTTTTCAACCATACAAAATATACCTAATATTATGTATTATTTCATATTTCTTTCGCTTCACGCTCGCTTCTTGGACCGCACTGTTATTTATTGTGGGCAGTGTGCGTCTCCCTGATCTTGGATTGAACATCCCTTGTTTAAACTAGTTTATTTATAAACTGGTTATACGAATAACTAATATTGGCACCAATAATTGTTCTTAATTTTTTTATATGCCAGAGTTACACCGAGAAAAATCGTTCAACTAAATTGTATTGCTAACACTAGTTTATTAACCATAACTATATATTAAGTTATAACCTTTTTGAAGCTCTATACACTTCGTCCAGCGATGCTGCAATTTTTTTGTCATCCAAATAATAATATTTGTCGAACTTTTTTTCGGTAGCGACCTTTTCATTTGACGTGAACTGATGAAGGTTATGCCTTGCGATTCTCAAAAAGTCCTTGCTATAACTTTTCCGGCTCATGAAATCGTCCTCGCTTTATTTGGTGAACGTTCGCATGGAGAAACCCATTTTGCTGACTGTTCTTTGGTTTCTGGCGTGTAGTGATGTATTCATGTCTCATCTACAATCACATAATGCCGCGGAAATTCAAACCTAGGCTTAAAGATGTCTAAATGGTCCGTTTTTGATTAATCGTCAGCAGACGCGGCATCCATCTCGCCAATAGCTTTCTCATCCTCAGTTTTTCATGAAGGATGTTTTGTACACGTTCAATGAGATGTTTATCATATTAGCAATCTCTCCAATCTTCACCCAGCGCGGTATCATGGTACTTTGTGATCGATATGATCCGCAGTCTCCTCAATGGGACGACCTGGACGCCACTCATCAAAGACGTATGTTCGGCTACGCTTAAATTCAGTAAACCAGTCATCGAAATCTGATTTCGCTTTGATTTTTGCACACCTTCTTTCGCCCAAAAAAAATCGAATAATTGACGCGTATTGTTGTTGATGATTATGATATATAAAATATTAATTACAAGTACCTACTAAATATTTTTTTTCTCGGGATAGGGATACAAGAGGTATGTTAGATTTAGTTTTTCTCACATCATTCGGTCAACGGTTGAAAATCAGGATGGACGCATCCGCATGGATCGGTCTGGCACCTGTTGTTTTTTTCGTCATACCTATTACTATATATTATTTTCTGGGGAAACTCTTCCTCCGCATTGCAAGTTTTTTTAATTAAATATTTAATTAGGACTATTAAAAAATTTTCTCTCAGTGTACGAACTTGAGTGCGGTAAATCGCACAAGTTACGATCGACTACAGTAATAAAATTCATATTCTTCCAACGGAGTTTTGTTACCTATTATTTCACTTGGAGTGGAGCCGGCTTCCTCGAAGAAGCTGATCTGTTTTCGGGGAATCACGTCGGATACTTTGCTAAAACCTAAAAGTAAATAAAATGCAGAAGTCTTGGGAATGGTATTAGCTTATTAGCGAACTTCTCAATTGCTTAGATCTCTTTGCTTCCAAGGAGTCGGTCGATGTCAGAGTATTGACGTCTGCAATAATAAAGAATGGACGTATTTATTAAAAGGCGGAAATTTGAAATCGTGGATGATTAACGAACTGAATTTGATGAGGTCCTTCGATGATTTAGAGTCCAAGGATTTGGATAGTGCTGGCGTGGAAGTCGATACCCGACCTGAAATAGAAAAGAGAAATTCTGTCGACGATTTTTTGAAATAACTGAAAAATTGTGATGCAACTAAAAACATAGTTTGGGCTGTCGATTGGATCAGAGCCACAGGGTGAGGACCAGAGCTGGATCAGAGCCGCAAGGCGAACATGTTCTTTTTCAATTTTCTAGCGAGTTGTATAATAGTTTCAGATGAGATTTTTTACACAAGAAGAGGTAACATTGTGGTCATTGTGGAAGGCCAAGTTAACTTTTTTAAATGGAACATGGATATTTTTTAACATATTTTTAAAAAGCATTCAATTCGAAGGAGATATTATCTACTTACGTTTATGATTTTTTTAATTTTTACCTTTTGCTGCATGAACTTTCCCAGTAGAATTAACCTTTTGCAAATCCCGAGTTGAAGACTGAAGTTTGGGAGCTGCTTTTAAACCTGCAACATCACACGCTGAAATTTTCGTTTCATAATGCAATCGCGATCGGTTTACTGGGTCTCCTGGGTAATTTAGTAGAAAGGGGATTGCCATCTTTAAACGGATCGGACACTAAAGGATTACTGTCAGCGTCTAAAAGAAAGAAACAAATGCATATAAGTGTTGATCGTATTTATTCGTTTGGTAAACCGCTTGAACTAGTCCGGCGTTTTTCATTGACTCCGATTGTCCGGAAACCTAGAAAAAAGAAATTAAAAATAGCCGATAAGATTCCTTTAAATTCATTTTTAACTTATCGATTTAGACTCTGGAAGCGGTTGCTTATCCTTATCTTTATCTTGGGCTCCCGTAATACTGGGGGATCCAGCTAAACTTTTCACATCTAGGATAGAGAATAAGCATTGAATTTATTAGAATCGATTCGTCTTTTCTACAATTTTCATACTTGATTTGCTACGGATGTGACCTGCGAGATTGAAAGGAATACGATTAGAGGAAACATGAACCTATATTTAGCTTTCATATCTGTTACATACCTCAAGTTTGTAACAGTGATGAAGGTGCGGTACATACCTGGTATACTGACCCTCTTCCTTTCGACAAAATAGTTATTTTCTCGGTTCTTTGCCACACTAGTTTTCGGAGAATTCCTCTTTTCGAAGCTTTCTGAATCTAGCATACAATGGAAACTTATTCTGATCCGTTTTCGCGATAAACGTGTCGTATAAATACCTATATTTTCAACTGCATTTTCGCCGAAAGTCTCTGGGTCTAATAGTCCAAACTCTGAATGGCTATTACACTTCGGGATAGTGTCACATGCATCTAGAAAATTAGCACGTTAACACAACTTATATTACTAAATTAGTTCAGCATTACTTCAGCATTAGAAACAATATTTTAACAACGATTCATACAGGGTAACAATAAGTGATGTAAACGTAAATGTATCGGTATAAATAAAAAATAAATAAAATTAAATAAACTTAATAATCTTTATTGTAATTTTTATTGCAATAGCTAATAGCTATCTACTTACTTATCAATCTAAGCTTCCTTTCACCTCGATACATCTGCTCAATTGTTTGTTAAAGCTGTTTTGCGTTTCCCCAATTTTATACATAAATCACATCACTTTTTTATGTAAATCGTTTTAGCTTCTCAGGTTTAAAATTTCGAATCACCAGTTAAAAACAGCAATGTCTGTGTGTTTTGTTTACTGTTGCTGTGGTAACCAATTAATACCAGAAACCACATGGAAGTAATAATGTCCAAATACATGAGTCGTTTTTAATTATAAATATTTCTTTTATTTCTAATATTTAGCAAACGCATCATTTGCAGATGTAAAGTTCAGAAAATCTTTTCTGTACCCACCGTATATTTATATCTCTCTATTTTACACTAAATATTTACATGGTGCAACTTTGTTTTCGGTACTTCTATTTGGCAAAGTTTGGTATTTAGCACTGAACATCCTGTATATTTTGCAGGCGTTTTAATACCACGTCGAGATAGAGCTAAGTGCGCAATATCATCTCATAAAAATTTACAATTAAGATGTATTTCCATATCGGCTTTATTGAAGGAGTATGATTCTGGAGTATTGCAAAATAATTTTCCTTCCTCATTACACCCTGCACTCTGCATAAATCTCCCGTTCCAGCAAAGGAGAAACATCCCCGCACTAACACAGAACTACGCCCTTGCTTCACCGTTGGCACAATGCAGTCCGGGATCACTTTTCGGTTTTTGATCTTCGGACATAAACTCGTCGATTTTGCCCAAAAACCTCAAACTTTGACTCGTCACTCCAAAGCACGTGTTTCCAATCATCTAACGACCAATCTAGATGAGAACGGGCCCACTGTAGCCGTTTTGCTCTGTTGCCCCCGACGTAATAAGGGTTTTCGAATGGCAATGCGTCCATAAAGATCCGCTTGTTGAAGTCGACGTTTTACCGTATTCGCCGAAACTTATTCTTCACGGCCGCGATTGACTTTGGCGCTATTCGTGGCGCTGTTAATTTTCTATTGCGTTTGCTTAATAATACAATTCTCAAATCTTCAGCTTTTGTTGTTTTCCTAGATGCTCCAGGACGAACACGATTTTCTATAGTTCCAGTTGTCCGATATCGCTTTATGATGTCATTTACTGTTGAACTTCTCATATTTATTTTTTCAGGAATTTGTCGCCCCGAATATCCTTCTTCAAACAGCGTAATAATGCGTGAACGTTTTTCTACACTGGTAGGCTTACCACGTGCCATTTTGAAGTAAATTTTCTTAAAACTTTCGCGCAAAAACGACAGATGCACACCAACACACGTCTAACAGTAAAATGAAACAAATTTATATCTTTACGCCTGTGATAAATAAACAAGAATAATACTGCGGTATATTTCCTAAATGTATTGTTCGTTAATAATCCCCAAACGACCCGTTTCAAAAGATCGGTACTTCCGAGAAATTCTCGGAATGATAATAAAAGGGACTTTATTGTGGTTGTCGCAATATTTCTACTTTACATAATAATTTATGGCTTTAATCCCTTAGAAAAGAGTGTATGCTTAATATTTTTCTAATTTTATGTATTAATAATTGTATACAGTGTGATATAATAGATTTTTATTGTATGACCGAACTTCACTGAACGGCAGTGTATATCATCCGGATCGTACACTTCTATCAAGTTTTGTTAATTCTTAATCTCGCGAAGACAGCGTTCATTACTTGATGAGAAAGATGAATAAAATGCATTTATCAACAAATTATCTAGCGGCAAGGTGCCCTACTGATAAGAGCTCTGGCTCCAAAAAGCCCGGTTACACGATTCGCGGTCCGACAAATCTGGTATGACGAATCTCGTACTACGACCTCGTAAAATACGGTAAAGTTGACCGCGAGGCGCATATCGATGGTTTCCATCACGCTAGGTTCGTCGAATAACAGATCGTGTAATTAGGTCTTAATCGCGCCCTCCGCGTTCGAATTGTACCATTCGCTCGTTGGGGGAATAATTAATAGCACCGTTTACGGCGAAGGGTGGTAGTAACAGAGATACGGAACATCTTACACACGGTCCGAAAAAGGCTCCGAAGGCTATAAACAAGCTATAAGCTTGCGTACACTGTTTTGCCGTCACCACATGTAAAAAATGAATATAATTGGCATACCATGTGATAGGAACCACTCAATTTGGAGCTATGGCACGATACTCCAGATTCATTGTAAACTGTATAATTGTAAATAAAGGCGTTATTGCTTTTTTAAGAGAACTGCGACGTGATGGTAACTAAACTAATTGAATCTGAATTAAATAAAAACCTTTCGTGGTGTCACTCTCCACATTTTTGCTTTCCGTCGAAGTATTTTGTTCTGGTCCCAGATATATCCGATTTAGAACGGATCCCTCTGAATGTAACGAATTCTCATCTGTTAGATAAAAACAAAACTGGGGATTTTAAAGACCACGTTTTCGAAATTCTCCTTACTACATTGTTGCAATTCGGACACATTTATAAGCTGTTCAACCTGCGTCACCTTCACTTCTTCTTGCGAGGTTTTTTCGTTGATTTGACACGCCACATTATAACTTGACTGAACCGAAGTCCCACAGTCTGTTTTGAGAAATTAGTCAGCAGATTCGATCAAAAATCAAATTGAAGTTACCTCTGCTGATTTCCTTGTTAGTGAATTGCGTCGTCTTATTTGAGGTTTTCGGATTCCAATTGTCGAGTTCGCTTAGATCTTGGTCGTCCAATAGATCTTTGGGATCAGGAGCGGACGCAAAGCGATAGTTGAGTGTCTTGCAAAAATTGCAAGTGTCGGTTGTAGCTGCAAGCTAAATCTTGGACTTTAATTAATACGAAATTCACTTGATAAATTAAGAAAAGTAGGTGAATGGAAGGGAAGGAAACATAAGCATTAAAAGCTGACATTGTGTCCAAAACGAAACATACGGCGACTTTATCGAGTTTTCTTTTACGTAATTCGTACAAAGCTCTCGCCCATAACGAAGCCTCGCTCTCTTTCTGTTCCGTTTGGCACTCGGACGTCCTCTTGTTTTCCTGAGCGTCCATAATAATACAATTTACCGGCTTTATATCACCCCTACTGTTAATAGCGTTCCAAAACGCTAGACATTTCTCGTTGTTCTTGTTGAATGGGCTCGTTTCAAATTTGAAAATCTAAATTATTTTATTGACGATGAAAGAAAATCAACAAGAAGGAGAGTGGGTCAACCTTTATAACCGATTCGCAAGATCTGATACTGTCAGTCTTGTCACTGTCAGCATGACACGATACACTGGCAGTGTTCGTATCTCCTTCAGTGTTATCAGGAGTTCGAGGGAAGTTCGATGTTTCTGGCGACTTGGGCGACGGATTCTTAAGAAAATTAATGCTGCGAACATGTTTTTTGATTATAGCAGATTCATCGAAATTTGCCATTTTTGTTGAACGTCTGAATGACAGTGCACTGTTCAGCGCCGTCTGACGATTTATAGTTGAATTTAAATGTGTTGTAGATTTGTGTCGATAATGAAGGTATCTGTAAATTAATAATAATATTAATAAACTGTTACAAATTCTATGTTATTAAGGATTGCTATTTTTACAGATGTTTTAAATCGAATAATACAATAATTCGCGTTATTAAAATAATGCATTTTGCATTCTTAAAAAATTAACATAACCTCATTTAGCTGATATCACATAACCACAAAATATGTCAACTTTAACGAGGATAATACATCTAAATACTATCAAAAGTAACGACTCATTACTTAAAACTTCTTTTTCTTTATAATTTGAATAATCCCCAGGTATCTTTCATAATGTCATTCGCGCCACATCTACACATTCTCATATAAAATCACCAGTAACAAGCTTGTCGACTATAAACCCATGGATATGGCAGCAGAAACAAAGCAGTTTTCGATTACCAGAAGTAGCTAGAACTAATATAGTTTTACCTAGCGGAATGTTATGGAATCCCCACATAAATGAAGATGTAAATAAAGTCATAGAGGAACCGGTTGATGCTAACATTGATAATACGAAGCAAGCTGCTAGATTAATTGTCATTAGGCGAAAGAAAATGAAGAAGCACAAATTGAAGAAATTAAGGAAGAAAATGAAATTTGAATGGGCAAAGGTAATAACATACGAAATATGGAATTTTTAATTTAATGCTACAATTTTAGTTACGACAAAAAAGGGAACTACGTAAAGAGAAAGAATTTCAAGCCGGTCTCATACAGCAATGTAAGACTGCCGAGTCCTTTTCAGCGGAGGAGTATGTTAATGAGAAATTAGCCGAGTATAATATAATTTCGATACCAAAACAGTGGAAAGGTCGTAATATGCCTGAATCCATGATACGTGAAAAGATGGGATTACCACCGGAAAAATAATTTAAAATATAAGGTTCTAATGTTGAATTATATATATTATTCAAACCAATAACAAAAATAAATACAAACATGATACGTACACTAATGACAAACATTTTCCAAAAATTTTATTTAGTGCCTGACGTAAATAAACGCATTAGACTAGCGTCTTGTCTTAAAATATTCATTAATGAGTTGATTCTATGTTCTGTGAACGAAGGACTTCCAGGAACGTGTTCTTTGCTTTGGGGATCACCAGTAACTTGTATCGCATTAGGTTTCGTTAGGAAGTTGTCTCGCGAGGTCTTAGGTTCTGAAAATTATTAAATGTTATATTACATTTGTTAAATTAGGCTTTATAATTGTATTTCAATGCTCTACGCAAAGTGCTACTATTTTATGTAGACACTCAATTTAAACCAATATGAAGTGGACTAGACCTTTCAGGTTTATTTCAGTTTGCCGCTTTACCAAATCAATTGCCTGACCAAGATTCATTTACACATATCAGCTCCGTGTCAGTGCCGATTCAGTTTTATTTCATTCGATTATTGGCAAATAATATCGTGATCTTGCACGCAACTGAATCGCCACTGACACTGAACTGATATGTGTATCACCGTAATTTTTTCCCATTTGAGATGTCTAATATTGTACAAACTATGCGTAAACAAAGATAACAAAACAAGGGCATATTGAGCGTAAGTGGAATTGAGTGGAATAGTAGAAAAATGTAAGATTGAGAAAATCACACAAAAATAAAATGCTAGTGTTGATATTTATCGTGTAATTAATTAAATGTCTTTCTTAAATAATGTTTTCTTATCATATTAATATGTTGGTCAAGTTGAAGTTAGCGTTGACAATAGGAAAATCTGTGTTATGTGAGAAGCTAAAATGTGTTGATAAATAATAGACGTCACAAAGTATCCTCCAAAAATATATCTGTCCGTACAGAGTGATCGATAAAGAGATGGCCTGTACCCAGGATTACCATGTAATTACCTTCATAAATCTTCCAAGGTGAATCCGAACTCTTCAACAAGTTAACCTCGTAAACTTCCGCAATCGGCGAGAAATTGACCGCGGTTTCCGGTATATTGGTTGGTATCTGCGCCACTTCGGCGTGGCTAATCGTTTGCGGCGAGACGTGCCTGCTAGTCGCCGGGATATCTTCCGAAAGAGCGCCGATAGTGCTATGACGTTTGCTGGATCTCGACACTAGAGATTGCTTCTTGATCAACTCGAGCGAATCCTGCGCCATGCTCAATCGCGACAGTTGCGAGGGCCTCGGCACATCGCTGGGTACCTTTGGCACCTCCTCCTGTGCCGGAATCCCCAAATCCGAAGCCACAGATTTTCGAAGGTGACTCGATATAACGGAGGCCCTGTGTATGATGAGGGAATCTTTGACCGAGAGTAATTTAGATTCCCTGGAGGAGTTTTTCATAGCGGCTACCGGAGGTAAATTCGATGGAATGGTATTAATGAACAGACCTGCCGATGTTCTAGAAGTCTTAGAAAGACCACCCTGGAACGGTGATAATAAGTTATTTTAATGATAAGTAAGGATGCACTAATTTTTTTTTTCTCTAATTGACGTACTAAGTTTTCAATTCAATTCATAATTACAATATTGGTGTGGACGTTAGATGGTATCGCTTGTTATGTGAAGTATACATATGAAATGTTTTTTTCTGTTCGATGTGTAGATAGCTATTAAATCAAATTTGGTTAATAACTGATAACATCACACATTAATGGAGCATGCACTGAATTTCGGGAATATATTGTTCGATACAAATCAAAATTGTAATAATAAATTAATTCAATACTTAATTTTATCTACGCTAAAAACTAAGTTCTTCTTTAAAATAGTATTTTGGTAAATGTGTCTAATGTCAACCATATGTACTTATTACTGTTGCTTAAACTCTACTACTTAACCGGTAAACAATTTGGTGTAATTAGCTACATTTAATTAAAAACTGTGACTTACCCCACTCACAGACGCCTGAAAGAATAAGAAACCACGAATCATTCATTATCATTTCGAAAATTAAACACTTTAACGAACCCTTGACGATTTTCCCGATCTCTTAATCTCAAGTTGATCAGGTATTCTGATAGCGTCCAAAGCTTGGAAGTTCACCGATCCTTCCACCCATTTCTTGCTATCGGTTTCGAGTTCCGTTTCCAACGACTCCTTGACGGCCATCAGCATGTTGTTGGTTTCCACCTCCTCAGCGCCGTAGCTCGCAATTTCTTTCAACGAACTCCTCCTAGACTCTCGGATCTTAATTAGAGAGTCTTTCGTCGCTAGAAGCCCGGTGGTGTCTAATGGCGCTAGCTCGACGTCTATACTAGCCCTAATAATCTTCTTTATGAAATCGGTACGATCTCTAGATTCGCTTCTATTGGCGTCCTTCGATCCAGAAAGGTTGCAATAAACGAGGGGCGGCTCACTGCGTTCATCGCTGCGTTTTCGGCTCGTTTTGCTGAAGCTTGAGTTCAGGTGTAATCTAGAATGAATTTTAGTGCCAGGGGTTGTTTTCCGCTGACTTTGGAATCGAACATTCGAGTCGAGCATCAACATGCACAACATTGGAAATGGTCATGAAAGTGTGTGAAGTGAAGGCAGAGGTTTTAAAGAGACGAAAAATTAAGAATTTAATTGGTTTGAAGGTATTAATGTTTTATTTTTTAAGAAAAATAGTGATAGGTACCTTCAACGACAAACAAACGAAGTAGAAGTCACTTTCGAATGGTAATTAACGATACTTACTTAGCACTCTGTGAGAACTCATCCTCGTCTACTACAGAAGCCACTATCGAATTCTTGACAGAGGCCTTCAGTATCTTCATTAAATTCTCCACGTCCTTATTCCACAACAGGTTCGTTTCCGAGATATCCACACCTTTATCAGCCATCAGTTGCAGATTCTTATTGACGTATAGCTTATCTTTGTAATAGAATGATGGCAGGAAATCGGATTCCTGACCCGGCGGAATCATTTCGTTCAAGCATTCGTGAAAATCCGGCAGAGTTAGTCCGCTTTCTTCTTCTGAAACCTCCGAATACGTAGATTCCGTCTGCCAATCGAGAATTTCCTTAGCGAGACGTTCCTTCTTGGCTTTCTCTTTTAAAGATTGCGTTATCTCGAACAGCATCATCTTCCTTACGTCCAATAAAAATTCGGCTTGTGTTGGAGTGGCCCTCAAGGCGTAATTGATGAACTTCTGGAATTGCTTCAAGATTTCCAACACGCATTTTTCACGCACGTCTAGTTGTTGTTGTTTTTGTTCATTTTGTTCGGTTAGTTGCTGTATCTGATCGTCCTGTTGCGCCATCTTCTTGTTCAGGTCTTCGACGAACATTTTATGTTTGTATTCTAAGACTGCGCGCTCTAAACAGCATTTTCTGCGCTCCATACATAGGACGTACATCAGATTCGCTAGATTCTTGCATTCGAGACAGTGACGGAGCTGACGCATTGTTGTTTCGCAGGATTCGCGTTCTTTGATTATGGCAGAATCGAAAGTCTTATCCTGTTGTCTAGAAATTAGAAAGGAAATACCTGTAACCTAGCATCTTAAAAAAATTTCAGAAGAAAGATCTTTTTTCGAGAATGTTGTGCTTGAATTTGTCATTAATATTTTTAATAATATCGCTTATTATAAACACGTAATAGTAGAGCCTAGTATACCCCGTTGGATTGCTCACCACGCTTGCCAAAAAAATAATAAGAAACAAACATATTATTACTTAAATTCATTCCTGAATCTATCTTCCATTTTCTTCTTTTGCCTTTCCGTATCGTCCAAGAATTTCTTTGTCAGTTTCCGAGTAGCACATTGAACGGCAAGCTCTATTTTAATCTGCCATTCTTCTTCGCACTCCAATATAGCTTCCCGTACAACGTTACGCTGGTATTCGAGCATTTCGCGTTCCAGGTTATCCAATTCGTCGCGAAGCTTCTCCTCGAAATCTCGTTTAAGATCCTGGTACCGTTTCTCACATTCCACTTGTTCTTCGTCTCTCGCCATTTTGACGGCGACTCTTTTAACGCGCTCTGCAAGAGTTAGGAGATGTTCCTCTTGCTCTTCCAAAGCTTTGTCCTTTTCCAGTACCATTTCGTTTTTGTATTTTGTCTCAATATCGTATCCAATGGCTAAAAATTGCGATCAAGAGGATTTCGTTTGGAGTCGCAAATGCGAATAGTACCTAATATTCCTTCGTGTGTCAATGCCTTTATGTGTTTATCGGTTAGAGGCGGCTTCAAACAGACTTTGCCGATCAATAGGTCGCTTGGTGATATCCACATATTTGGACCGGGTCCTTTTAATTTGGGTTCGAAACCCAAATTAGGTTTTAGAACGTCTGGACATTCTTGGAAGACTACTTCTGCCAGCTGTTCCCCCAGTTCTGTTTTGACTTCCGACATGGTTGGAACTTCTAGGGATTTCAATAATTCCTGTCGACGGTAGTAATTTCGACTTTTCCCTTTAATGTAAATCTTTATAGAAGGAGGAATCCACGTTGGGAGTAATTTATACTTACGCATTATCAATATTCCCAAAAACAAATTTTCTGCAGCGAATTTCAAAGCATCAATTGAAACCGAATTTCGGGAATTAAACAACGTCAATTTTGCCTCAATTTATCAAGAATTAACGCTCCAAATTTTTAATTGAATACCCGCCCTTCATAACGAATTTTGACTTGAGATTTGACATTTACGTTGATTTATGTTGGCATTTGCTCAATTTTGCTCAATTCTTTTCTTTCGTTTTGGTGCTGGATAATATTATTCGAGAGTTTCTTGGCTGGCTGGCTTCTCGTGATTATTGTTGCAGGCTCTCTCTGGTGGATTGCTTCCTATCCTACTATTAATAAGATTGTTGATCTTACCAACGCTTGCTTTAACAATATTAACAGATACCATAATAACTTTCCTGCGTTTTTTTTGTAGTCTGCCCAAAGTAAATCTTTTGACAAACTTTTCTTTTTGCTTCTGTATTTAGGGATTTTCGAGATCCATGATTGGGAATAAGTTCGTCTCTTTCAGTTAACTTATTTGATAAACTCGTGGATCATGAATAGAAGGAGTTTCTTTAAAAGGAGAATGGTCAAAGAAGCTGATAAAGAATCTAATCAAGAATGTATCAAATAATTTATTTTGAAAATTTTCTTTCATTTTTACAAAAAATACGAAGAGTATATAAAAGAAATTAAATAGATTTGATCATTACATCAGGAACTAAACACAGAAGATATATTTTTGGATTTTCACCATCACAAAGAACAAACAATAATGGTACGATCACGTACAATATGGGAAATACGACGCTTTCCAGCTTATTCCTTTGAATAAGATTGAAAGTGTCGATGTCGCATATATCTTTAATCATCAATTTCAACTAATTTAATTTATACTTCTTATACATGAATATCAATATGTACTGTACATAGTTAATTGAGTATATTTCAGGCTTTCCTTGTAAAATTCTTCACATAATCTTAATATAATTACCTTATTTAAATATATTTCCAAAGAAACTACCTAAAAATAATATGACTACAGTACTTAGGATGCTAGGTATGACTCTGAAGCCGTCGGAACCTCTGTTGAAGCTATCCACGATGTGGATTTTATATCCCATATTTGCTTGGGTGAACGAGTTGTAGTAAACATTGTCCGGCCAGGTGCTGTTAGGGGTAACTTCTAAGATGCCAGGTTCACCATCTTCACAGGTGTAGATCAAAGAACGGTTGAACTTCTTGAAGGTGTCAAAGTCGTCATCTAATCTTCTATCTTGGTTATCGGCGTGTTTTGCCAAGCATAGAGGACCAACTAGAATCAAGCAAAACCATTATGGTGCTTAACATTACCGAAAAGAAAAGACGATCGTTGCAGCTTGTTTCTATTTAAAATTCAAGACTTACTAGCTGTCGGACTTGGTGTTCCTCGCCTCGTATACTCAACACCAGCGAGAACTCTAACATTAGATTGAGCTGCATGTGTTAACTTATCGTACCCGCCGTGCGGTTCGTCAGTTATAATTAGAGGATGATAGAATTCAGCACTATGAGGTTTATTACCACCTCTAATTTTGAATTGGTATGTTAAACCTCTTCTTAACCACAATTCGGGTGCTAGATAACCATTAATATACCATGCTAGAGTTGTCGAAGCTTGACCTGTTAAGAAACGTAAATATGATGTTGAAGAATCACTTTGAGGACTCACCTGTAGTTGCTTGATAACCCTTTTTACCACCAGATGGACCCACGTAAGCGTAGAAGACTCTAATCGTCCTGTCGTAGATCTGGCCTTTATCCCAAGCATCCACTGATATAGCGTTGGAGGTGGTGAACGAGAAGCAGGTGTTAATTGGTTCTTTCGAGTTTAAATTTAATTTAATGTTGGCTTTGGAGTAGGTGTCGTGAAAACTTGGCTCATATTGGGAATCTAGTCGACCCATAGCCCATACAATGTAAATGTCGCGGTCAGTGGGGAACTCCTTATCACCATCGTCGGCTAAATAGAAATAAATAAAAAAGCGCTTGTAAGGATGGAATATTAAGAATCTTTACATGATATCAAACTTCTTCTATAAGTAACGACATTGATCCCATCTTTGCGAACTCCAGTGAAGAATTGGTTATTGTCCTGTCCTCCAACCAATTCATCCCTACAGACTCCCTTATTTTGACCCAAAACTTTAACGCACTAAACATTTCTCTTTTAATAATTAATTTAGATAATTTTGGGGGGTATACTTACAGGTGTCAACGCTGTAATATTATAATCCAAAGCATACCCGCTGTACCCATTCATGTAAGCTACCGTAACGTCACTCCCTAACATTTGACTCCTTTCCTCAGATCCCGAGATTCCAAAGGAAACGTATTCATCCTCCTTGACTTGTCCAGCCAGCTGGATGGTGATTTGCCCTCCGAATATCTCCCAGTACATTTGAAAGTTCTTGTGTAACTGGAGGCAGTTCGGTAGATCATTGCTATGGGGCTAAAATGAAATAGAAATTTTAATTTGGGCGTCAGTTAGGGAACGTCGGAGCTGTATTACGATGACTTTCACCAACGAAGGAGGTACATTTAACCCTTCAGGGATGAAAATTGATCCGAAATTCGTGTTAGTCTCCAGATCGTAGATACTAAACCAGCCTACATTGAAGATGGTCAAATCTCCTGGTAGTTCTAGGATTATTGTTTGTCCTGTATACTTCCTCAACGGATCCACGCTAGAATGATATGAATAATTAAGCGGGTGGTGGGTGAATAGGATTGATTACTAACTATCCATATTCATCGGGTATAACGTGACCTTTGCTACCAGGTTGTGGTCCAACTCCAACCCAGAAATGTACCCTTTTCCCTAGTCCATCATATTCGAATTTTGGTATACGCAGAGTTTTGGCATCTATGATTTCGATAGCCTCTGAATTAACGTTGTTACTCTTTCCTTCTAATTTTGGTACCGTTTGAACTTTAGGAGGTTCAAATTCGTCCAAAATATAAATATCCCCGAAAGTATTTTGACTCCAAATATCATATACGGCGAACCATTTAATATCGGTGATTTTCTTATTGTCTGGTAACTTGAGAGTGAATTCCTTATTGACATATCTTTCCAGCACGTTCGTTCTAATTTAACAGAAGGATATAATTTAATTTGGAATATCTTCCCATTACAAAATTAAAGCCTTACACTCCATGCTCGTCTGGAACTATGAATCCCTGAGGACCGGGCCTGTTTACCGATCCGGCCCAGAAGAATGTATCGGTACCATCTCCGCTGTAAGTGAATTTTGATACGAGTAGAGTATACTCGTCCACTGCGAAAACATCTCCGGAAACTTGATGGTCGTAAGTGTTAAATTTTCCAATGTATTTTCCTTTGTATGGTCCTTCGTCATCTTGACCAAATGCTGGAAAGGATATTACAAGAAATGTCATGGAAAATGTTGTTATGCACTATTTTTATAATTAATCTGATTTTGCCAGAAAAAGGAGAAGAACGTGACTGCTTTTTGGGCTTTTGCTTATCATTACTTGACAAGCTAAATGAATTGTGGAAGAAGGAAAATTTGGTTCCACCTTGGCTAATCATACTGTTAGCTTCCCGAGAAGAGTTCTTTAGATTATCAGGTTTTTCATAAGATCTCTAAAGGTTATTCTACAGCAATGTCGTCAAAATTTGTATAAAAAGCTAAAAATGTCCAATTGGATAGTTTGCCATAACCGCAGGAGCCTTTACAACGATAATAAACATTAAAAATAAAGGAATAAGTAAAAAAATGTAGTGGAGCCAGCGCATTTTTAATAAAACCAATAATTTAAAATATGGGAAGTAGTTTTAATAAAATTGGGAAATATGTTAAATACGAGATGATAACACAAAATTCTTATAGTTGACGCAACATATTTAAAGCTAAGAAGAAAGTAAGAATCGACTTACTAAGACAATGAAAGGTTAACGGTAGTATTTAAGCGAAAGCAATGGAATTTTCACAAGGACGAATTTAGTAAGTTCATAATAACTGGATTGCAATGCAAGGGCTCGGCATGTGGGATAAATTAGCACGTATCAATGCCCATATAAATTATCTCGTGTATATAACGCGAAATTATAATTTTTGATTGTTCCTTTATCAATTAACTTACAGCAATTGTTAAAAATACATTGTTGACGTTAGCCTGTGATTCATCGTACAAAGGCTACACAAATTCTATGAAACCTCGATCATGGCTATGACTCTTGCAGCAGATTCAACGGCCTTTATAGAATTTAAAACGCACACAGAATAAAAATCAGTACTCACCCACTTCGACTAGTAAAACAACTAATAAAAGCAATGGAAAAGAACATTTTAACTTTCTCATGATAATTCTTTCGCTATTCGTTTTAACATCGTGGGTTTATTTACGAAAAATTGCTGCGGCTTATCACTATTTTCACTTAAAAATATATCAAGTTATATACAACGAGAACAAGTTTATTGTTACAAATGTTTTGTCACCGCAACATATGCACACCTCAGTCTCACTTCATACTTTCATACTGTTTAATTCACGGCAACAACCGCAACAACGGTTTGGTCGCGCTGTCGTGTGAAGACAACTTTCTAAAATATATTTAATCGATTTCTAGACGCGATTAAGTTCGCAGAAGTCGGTTGCGGAAAGCTGTTATATACGAAATCAGGATGGGTAGGTACTAGAATTGCTTGTTGGTATTGTTCTTTATGTTCTGAATTAAATTATGTTTGATGGCACCAAAGTATACTTGGACGGTCGGCAAGCGATGAAGCATTATGGGCAGTGTACACAATACTTTCGTACAGGTTTAATGCGTTTCGTCCAAGTTTGCTTTTGTGCCAGTAGAGTCTAGATTTTTTTGCTATGAAATGGAAAAAGTAAAGTAAATAAAATAAAAAATAATGTTTTCATTCTTTGGCATCTTGACTGTCACAGTACGCCCTGCTTGGATTTAAGGAATCATTGTTGGAGTATCTTTTATGGCAAATCTTGTCCTCCAAAACTGTCCATAATTTGTAGCCTAATGGGTTTAGATCCGGGTTGCCCGAGGATCAGTCTTCGGTTAAGTAAATTCGCGCGAAGTCAGGTCTGCGTTATCTTAACTTTGTGCGCAGCTACAGAATTTTGTTGAAATTCCTAGTGCTTGTTTTGGAAAAGCGTTTGATTCAGAGGTTTTACGACGGACCTCAGAACTGAATCCTGATACGCTTTTACTGAAGTTTAAACGTCTTTTTCACAGAAGCCGCCCTACCAAACCACCCTTGACGCTGGTGAACATTTTCAACTCGTGGAACCAGCTCGGTAGCTCCACAAGATGATAATGTTGAATCTTGATCTTTCATTTCTAAACAAGATCCTTTGATGAGCATTATCAGCGTACTTTGTAAATAGTCGTCTTGACTTTCCAATCCTATTTTTTAAGAGCTACTGCCAGCAATTTTTTTGTCAAGATCTAAGTCTCATGGATCTTTTCGTGATTCTCATCTCACGAGCAATAATCTTTCGCTTCCTGAGGGGAGTTCTTCGAATTTTTGCTTTCGCGGTTTTTATGACCTCTGGCGTACGAAGCGTGCGTGGATGTCTCGATCGCGGACGATCTTTAGTGTCCCCGGTTTCTTCAAAATGTTTAATGCACGGATGCACGGACATTTGAGTAATTCTAAGCGGGCGAATCGTCTTGAACGTTTAGCTTGCTTCCATGTTGTGCATCGATCGCCGCGATCGATTTTTTTTTTTGTCGGACTATTCCACAAGCGAATTCTCCGCTCGTCCTCTGTGTAGGAGTTCGTAATTATAGATCCTCATCTCCTCTCAAACATTCATGTCGTCTCACACTACTCGCTATCCTATTTAATGCAACTACGACCTCCTCCTATACTTCCACAAAATACCTTGAGGTTTTGGAGAAATATACATCCCGACTATATTTCAAGAAAAAATAGCAAAAATATCTTATTTAGAATCAATTTTAACTAAAAGAAAGTACCAAATATATTGGAGATATCGATAGGAGATGAAGCGCGAAACCTCTTCTGAAAGTTTGATCAATAACACTGTGGCTTTGTTCTCACAAAATGGTCTGTAACGATACCCAAATGGATATTAAGTACTCTAATATCCCTTTGACATTGCAAAAAGATTTAAACACGATATTACTGTCCTGGGGACATTTAGTAACGGAATATGAAATCTCAAACCTTGAATCAGCATTATTCATTAGAACTAAGGAAGAGTGGAAGCATCTATTAAGGTATAAGTAGACGTATTATATAAATGCATACTTAGCAATTATATCTGGATTTAAGAGGGATTAAAACGCAGTATTTAGTGCGTGATTTGGAACCCTCCACATGTTACACGTTCAAATTGAAAATCTACGATGGGGATAAACAGCTTGATAGCATAAAATTTAGAGCAACTACTGATTTCGAACCGTATTATAACTTTCATGTAACAAGAGCTATTTCTCGTGGTAAAGCTTCGTTATTAAGGAAGGTCGTTGCTCAAAGGTACGATGAATTTTTAATCTTTCTAGCAGTTACAAAAACGATTATTATTGCATATACAACAAATGCATTTTACAGACCTCTTCTCCTAGAATTAGAAAACAGGTGGAATAAAACTCCTTTAGCGATGGTAGCGGAGAATGGTGACTTATCAATGGCAAGCCTCTTAATAACTCTAGGAGCAAATGTCAACACTTCACTAATGTGGAACAACAGAACACCTTTCATGATATCGTTATTCCATAGCCATTTGCAAATAGCTGCTTTACTTCTGGACAAGGGAGCTGATGTCACCCTTAAAGATTGCAACGGCTTGACTGCCATGCATTACGCTGTAGATTCCGGTAATCTGGAGAATGTCCAGTTTGTAGTTGGACATGGTCTGGATGTAAATGCTGTTGACAATAAAGGATGGTCTGGATTACTTAGAGCTGGTTTGTATTAAATATGGAATCGCGACATTTCGACCAAATTTGTTGTGATAGTTATTATGGATTGCAGCGACGATATCGTCAGATACCTTGTACAAAATGGGGCAGATTTGAGCGCGAAAGATAAAAATCATTTCGACTTTTATAAGCATTGCGAAATATCTGGGCGTGTTGTGAATTTAGAAGATGTACAGGACGATAAACAATCTCCTTTACCATCATAAAATAATCTTTTGATAACGCTTGAGTAAACAAAACTTTTTCTTATTAGTTTCAAAGCGTTTTTGACGGGTTTGAAGCTGGCGATGAAGTGGAGAAATATAGAAATGCATTGTTTTTCCTATCGTCCTTTTCTTAATAGGTATACTTTTGTTGTAAGTAATTTTTGAGTGTTACATATTATCGCAATGGTTTCTTCTTTGTTGATGATTTCTCTTATAGAAGATTGTTAGTTTTTAACTTAATTTAATTAATTTTCAGCAGCATTTTCATGTTGCTTCTATAATTTAATTTTCTAGTAAAGTAATCACGATCTTTCAATAACATATAATTGTTCGAATGAAGAAAAATATTCTGAAGGCATAATGTAATGTTTAATCAAGTTAAAGTGATAATGGTAATCCTAGTATTTTTAACTTTTAATGTACTATTAGGCAACCCAAATAACAATAACGCTATTATTTTATTAGAGAGGAGCACATTTTAGGTGACCTTGCATCGAAACGTTGAGAAGTATATCAGGACCGTCTCAACTGGTATACATCGGGCGTAGAAATATGAAATAAAAAAAAAACCTTTTCTATTTGAATGGCATTTATTCGATTTCAAATTTTACAAAATGATTATGTTATTTTGTACATAGAAAAAGAGGACAATTCACGGATAACAGAGTATTCACCAGAATATATAATCAAAAGGATAATACGTACTATTTAATTTGCAAAACAATACATTTACATGATCGCTCTTTAAATAACTAAGAGTTAATTAATAATTTTCTTTACGTACGTAAAAACTAACACTTATCTTGTTTTTGTATATTGAAAGTAAGTACTAAATTGATAATTTATGTTACATGATTTCTAATTTAAAATAAATAGAGTCTTGTAAATACAAAGCCTTGATTTAATATTTAAAAAAATCGGGCGACGATAATTGATGTACACCATCATCTATATCCGAAACAATTTTGGGTAGTAACTATTTTTTTTTATTAGTCACTTCCGCAAATTTGACAGTTTTCGAGATTAAATGTATATTATGTAACGACATGAAAAATAGATTCGTTCCATTCCAATGAAAAATTGACTAAAAGGAATTACAGCGATGGATAAAATAACCGCTAAAAATTTCATTTTTTGTGCGATATATTTGTAAGATAAAGACCACGATTCATAAATATTGGGAAAGATTCAGGTTAAAGAAGGTAGTGGACAGATTTTTTTGATAAGCCAGGCTTCTATATTAAGAGCAACAAGAGCAAAATTTGTTTCTGTTATTAACAAAACAAATTGATTTATTATTCTATCCATCATTGCATATTTTCCGCAACATAGCTGTCAAAGACCAACCTAAATAAGAACAAAAATAGTATCCAAATTTAGAGCAAGTTACAAGAGCGGATTATACCAAACTATATCCCCACCCAAACAGCCGCTGACTACCTGATAATGTGTAGGACTAAATTTACAACACACTACCAGAGAATCATGATAGTCCTTCATATTTGCCAACATATAAAGTTCTCTTGGTTTATCAGGTACGCAACAGCAGATCTCCTGGCACTGTTCGTTAAAAGCCAACAGTCTAATACCTCTATCATACGGCGAACAGATTATTCTACCATCGGTAGAGAAGCACAATTCTTTGATGTAACCCTGTCCGACGGCTAGTTCCTTGATTGAATGCGTTAACCTCGGGAGGTTCTTCACTATACGGTATTTATCTTCAGGTCTGTGTTCGAAATGTCGGGTGTAATAGTTGTGACCTATTAAACCGCTGTTGATGACACCCATGAAAGCCCTTCCAGACTCTAGATTAGTCCTGTTCTGTCGTCGCAACATTTCAGTTTGCTCATTTGTTGTAAAACCCATCCATATATCCGTTAGCCTTGTTGTTGGTTCCTCCTCGGGAATTTCTTCGATTTCCGGACCCTCACATTCAATATATGAGTAAGCTTCGTCATAATCTTGCTGGTCACGCATTTGGATGTCATGCACGCATGTCCACTGTAAGATTGAAATAAAATAATTAATAAAATTAACTGCCGCTTTTTAGACATTTTTGAGAATTTATTACCTCTTCCCTGTCTTCAGCACTAACATTTCTTGTTAAGGCACACCAACCCATTGGGTGAATTTGAACGGAACTTATAACCTCGGCTTCATTAGGAAAGTCGTCAATGAATTCTAGTCGATTTCTCGAGGTTGCAAAGAGATAATTGAACATTGTTCCAGCTGGGAACGTCTGCTCGCTAACTTGCATCAGTCTATAAAGGTCTGGCTACAAAATATAATTACTTTTAAGGAAAAAAGTTGCAAATTGTCAATTTTATTAAGATATCTCAAAATAGAGGGGAAAAAAATTGGTTATTTAAAAATATGTTTTAGACAATTATTATTCGAATTCAATATAACTTGTCTCAAAACTTGTTCAATGGTTATCATTAGACTTACACGTTGCAGTTCTGCATACAACTCTATCTGCTATTGCTGTATGCTCGGTGAGTTAAAAATACTTAACATGTTACGATCTCCAATACGGTGTCGATAAGAAATAAGAGTTGATGATGGCCAGAAAGAACCGAAACGTCATATAAAAATTTCGACTACACCATTAGATAGAAGATCGAAGGTGATCTTGAGAACGTGTTTCTAGTTTTTGTTTGTAAGGTCAAATAACGGTGCTAGAGATAAGAGAAGAAAATAACCTTTTTTGCTTTAAAAAAAATCTCGAATGTAAATTCCTTCAGGTTCGTAACAAACACTAAATTTAGCGATTTTTAAAGGAACCCTGTATATTTCTCCAAAATTAGAAATTAATTTATCTGTTTACCGTGTATCCATAACATAAGAACTATTTGCAAATCACTGATATAATTACAATGTTTACTTGTTTCTTTAATTTTATCAGATTTTACTTACCCTAAATGTCTTCATATCATTACTCATTGTGCTTAAATTAAGATCATGTACAATGATCATATATCCATTTGTAGTCCCGATAATCATCTTCGAACCATCCGGTGTCAATTTTGTCCTCATCAAACCGGTCATTACAAAGACTTTATTATATAAGACACTATTCTCAGTATAACTTTGTAAATCCCAAGCATATATGCTTCCGTCAAAAGCAGATGTCACCATAACCTTTTCTTTTTCGGAATATTCGATATTTTTCACCTAAAATTCATTTTATATCAAATATATGATCTTATGATTTTTATGTGGAAAATATTTACCCAATTCGAATGGCCTTCTAATGTCCTCGAAGCTACTTTTAGGTGTCTAATATCCCATAACTTTATCGTCCCATCATCGGAACAAGTAGCAAACGTATTGTTATCTAAAAACCTTATTTCAATATTTTTTGGAGTCTTACGTTATACAATTATATTCAAATGTGGTACCTCACGCAATTTACACATCTCTTATGAGCATTGTTAATCTTCCGTATGAAACTTTGATTGGATGCGTCGTAGAGTAAGACCGATTTCTCCTCGCATGCTGCTACTAACAATTTCCTAAGAATCTATTGATTTTAATGCAAAACTTATCGATTGGATGATTATATTTACCCATCTAAGCTAAATTCTAAGTTAAATATTCCTCCTTGATCGGTCGATTCTTTCTCGGAATCCCAGCTGCATACGGCCATATTGTGGTAAATTTTTCTAGATAACTCATCTTCGTATCCGACTTTCGTCTTAGACCCTATTTCTCTATTTCTAATTATGTCGTAATTAGTTAACGAGTAGGAAACATGGCTTGTTATTCTAGACATTGCAAACATACGATCGCATATAGGTTTCACATAACCTCACAACACTAACGTTTTTGGCGATATTAGCCGATGTTTACTTGTGCGGAAGCATTATCGTTCAGCTCCTGATAAAGATATGTATTCTAAATTTATGCCAATTTTAACTATATCGGTCGCACCTATTTTTCATGGACTTTTATCGCGTAGAAATGGTCAGCTGTTTACGACAGATCAAAGCATCAAAGCAATTAGAGATAACGTCCGATAAGAGTAGAGATGGGTAAGTAAATCCTTTAAAAAGGATCGTGTTAGAGACATCTATTGAGTTTACCTCTAACTAACGTAATGGCGGTATAGTCGAATCGAGCACTTAAAATTTGTGTGAATTGATCCATTATTACATTTTAAATTAACTCGTATTTAATGCGGTCTTGCCTAAATATTGAATAATACATAAAAATTTTGGGGGGGAATTTGGCTGCGGCTAGACAGACTCGTGTTTTGTCGATTCTCGGGGAAACCAGTAAGCAACACAAGCCTTCTCTCGTGAATCGAATAAACACGAGCCTGTCTATTCGCTGCAAGAAACAAATGGTATGTCCTACCTTGGTCATCTCTAGTTACTATTAATTCCATATAAATTTTTGTTGTTTAATTTAATTGCATTGGGAACAAATGTAAATATCTTTAAATAGTTCACTCTATGAAATAGGTTACTTGGAAATTAATTGCTGCGTAAAATTACATATTTACTTGTATGAGCGAACGTCTCTAATGTTTGCGTTTGTCACATGCGATTAACATGCGATTTTGCTGAGTTGCTAGCATTAAAATCCCTTATTATGAATTTTTATCCACAAATAATAATCCCATTTACATTTTCCATAATTTATTTATTAAAGGTAACAATCTACACGTTAATAGTAATAATAATAATAATACCTACTTTTATTTAAAAATAACTTGTTAAAAATAAAACAAACTTAACATATCAACACTAGAAAATAATGGAAAAAATCTCATACTATTTACATCAATTTTTACAAAATGTCGCCCTGCATAAGAAATTAATCTAATTATTTCATGGAATATGTTTGATTATAGAACAGTAAACGCTAATAAAAATAGCATTAAGAGTGTATAGGACGGTTTGCACAAGCTACTTGTCGATACCGCGTGTTTATCTGCTGAATTTTCACGTCTTTGCTGTTCTGTATGTTCTGGTGTATGATGTGGGCTTCTTTTTAAGCGCTTTTCGGCTTCTTCATTACTTTCTTTAGTTGGTGTAGATGATTTCGCTAGGTTTGCCAAAGACTCCTGTCT
>LR737386.1:1909428-1929041 GCA_902655005.2 Marronus borbonicus
TTCGCTAGGTTTGCCAAAGACTCCTGTCTTTGCTGTTCTGTATGTTCAGGTGTATGATGTGGGCTTCTTTTTAAGCGCTTTTCAGCTTCTCCATTACTTCCTTTAGTCGGTGTAGATGATTTCGCTACGTTTGCCAAAGACTCCTGTCTCTGCTGTTCTGTATGTTCAGGTGTATGGTGTGCGCTACGCCGGGAACGTTCTTTGGCTTCATCGTTATCATTCGTGACCAGTCTAAGGCGTGTTATTGGTGGAGGTAAGTTGGGTGTGTCTAAATTCCTGCTTAAACCACCTCTAGACTTTAATTGAGGAGCATTCTTATCGATAAAGTCTTGGTTCAACGGGGGTAGTTCACCTTTAAACAGTGTGAATTGCGGTGTTGTCTTTAAGAGGTCCGAAGCTTTGGTGGTTCTAGATTCTGGTCTGTGGAGTAAACCATCGTTTACTTTTATGGACAATGAAGCTCCCGATACCTTCTTGCCGTCGTAGGTTATCACAGTTTCTGGTGGAGAATCTTTGTCATCGGGCTTCTTGTCAATTGGCGGCAAATAATAGGATTCGACTCTTTCAGCGGCCTCTGGTTGAATATCCTCATCGCTGTTAGAGTCGAGTTCTTGAGATCTCGGCCTTTTGATCCTAAGGTGTACGTTTTTCTTCAAAGATGCTCGTTTGTATATTTTGTTGAGGTGCTTCTTTTGACTATCTAAAGGCGATGGTCGGAAAACAGGTTGCAATTCTCCTAAAGGTTTACCGCGGACGTCTATAACTCCAATACTACTTTCGTATTCTAGATCTGGGCCATTTTCGTTTGAAATCCTACGCTCAACTTCCTTATGGATTATTGGTTTGAAACCGCCTTCTATGACTATAGTTTCTGGATGGAATCCCGTGTTAACAGCAAGTGGTAAGTCGATTTCGTACGTGGAATTGGGTTCCCTTTCCGTGGAGGCTTGTAACGGTGATATTTCAACATTCATTGTGTGTTCTTTACGTTCTTGGTTATTGAGAAAATCTGGTGGCAATAGGGCGATATTTCTGACAGGAGGAGTCATTACTGGAGAAGGATTTTTGTTGCTGTACTTATTAAGAGGTCGTTTCATCATTGGCGGTTTCATTTCAGGTCTATAATATGTTTTCTTGTGCATAGAGATATTGGGTCTATTCAATCTATGAGTCTTAAGAGGGAAAGGTGGTCTATTCTGCGATATGGGTCTCCTCAAGATCTTCATGGGTAAATAAGGACTCCTTTGCTGCGTATTTTTGATGGGATTATTAGTAAAATGCTGTTCTTTTAAAGCGAAATCATTGAAATTACTTTGATTTAAATATATTTCACCCGGCATCAAGTTATATTGCATGTTCGGTAAAGGTGGTACCATTGCTGGAGGTTGTAAGAAATCTATTTGATCGTGACTGTTGTCAATTTCTACCTGGTACTGTGGATTATTTTGAAAATCGGCATTGTAAGTGTTATAGGCAGGTATTTTTTGATCTATCTGGATATGGTTGGGTTTTACGTGGGTTTCTACGTTAATGGATGGACTAGCATCTAGATCTGGTACTTGTAAATTTTCTACAGGAGGTGGTGCCACGTAGACTGGCTGAAGGTCACTTCCTTCTGCTGTCAGATCACATTTGTCGTGGACGTTGATTTTCCAACCGAGGTATCTGTGAGTGAAACACTGCAACAGAGAGACAAGTTGTTAGGATGCAGAATTGGTTTTGAAGTTATAATTAAAAAGTTAAAAGTAGTTAATTAAAAAAAGATCTATCTCAAATTTAGGCAGCAAGACCAGAAAGGTTTTATGGTGGTATTCTTTACTAACCTGATAATATACGGTATCCGGAGTATTTTCATCTGGAGTCCATTGGATTACACCAGGTTCGCCTTGATCGCACTTCAATTCTAAAGTCCTTTGATAGGCTCCAAATGATTCAAAATCATCGGCGTCTGTGTCTCCTTGGTGCGTCCAGTGGCAGAGACGTCCAACACCGATTGGAGTTGATTTGGCTTGGTCGTCGGTAACTGCACCAGCAAAAATCTTCACCAACTGCGAATAGAAATGGATACCGAATAACATTTATTTTCCGTTGATACAATTTTATTGTGGATTATTGCAATTTCTAAATTTCCATAAAATCCATAAAAATATGAAGTTATAATAAGTTAAATGATTTAAAATCTCTCCCGTGTCTCTAAACTTACTTTCTTTTATTTAATTCTATTAAAAGAGAGGAAGTTTTTATTTCCAAATGACGTGCCGCAGCACAAAAAGAGCATGAGGGATTCTGTAATAAGCTTTCTGGTTGGTTACACTGCTGCTATTAAAGAGGATGCGGGAAAAAAATAACTGCTTCCATTATTACTAGTGTACTTTTCGAATGGATAATGGAGTGGATACTTACCTGCCGTTCTTCCGGTGTCTTGTACTCGTAACCGCCAATCGGATCGTCCGTGATGTAGAACGGATGATATCTGGCCGGAACTTCCGGGTCGAGACCGCCTTCGACGACGAACGTGTACATCTTACCCCTGACCACGTTAATTTCTGGTATTAGGAGACCATTAATATACCACGAAATTCCCCAGCCGACGTGACCTGCAATCGGGAGTGGACGGAGTTGAACGGATTTCGTTTGGGAAATTTATTGCCGTGGAAAATCGGTTCAATTTTAAAAGTCGTTAGCGCGGCCGGTCGAGTTGGACGCGTCGTGAAGGACAATGTGATCTTATACAGGGTCGGTTTTGATTCTAATCCCTTCCAAAAAATACGTTGGAAAAAAAAACGAAAATAGGCTACCATAAATCAAATAAACCTAAATTCGCGGCAATTACGTTAATCGACCTTTATAAGTTAACCTTGCAGCGCAATTATCCATTTGTTACCTAGTTATCTACAGCGTATTTTATTTAAGCGATACATTTATTTATTGAACATTTAAAATTGGCACATCCTCACTAGCGTTGTTTCTCGTAAATTTTTCAAATGTAAAAATATAAAGACCAGCATGTGATGTATTTAAAACCTTACCAGTTATAGCCGGATAACCACGTTTACCACCAGTAGGTCCCATTTGGGCGTAAAATACACCATCTTCAGGTTCGTTACATTGTATTGGTGGAATATCCCATGCATCTCTCTTTTTAACCGGAGCTGGTGTCGGAACATTCCTGCTAGCTACCGGACTCTTTTGGGTGCCCCTATTTGAACCTCTTCTTTCTGAAGGCCTTACTGTTGTGCTTCTTTCGACTTCTTCCAATTGCTGCTGCTGTTGTGGTTGTCCTCTACTTGGACCACGTCGTCTATCGCCGTTTCTCGTCCTGGAGGGTTTCGGAGATTCAGTAACCTCATCAGCTATCTCTTCTAATGATTGATATTTTTGAGTGGTGATTTTCGATTTTGTATTCGGTTGTTCGGATTCAGGCATCGGACAATTCCATTTTGCCGCTCTACCAAAATCTATAAGGAAGTCCCCTTTGGTGTATAGTCTGTGGTAGGAAACCTCGTTTCTCTGGTTAAGAGGACCGATCGCCCAGATTATCGCTTGAGTATCGTTGGTGATGATTTCTTTGTCGTATGGGTCGGATGCTCTTAGAGGCCTCTGGTAGGTTACGATGGAATAACCGTTTACAGTGGCCGCGTTCAGTATCTTCACATCATTGGAGCCACCCTAGCAGTAGCAAAAAATAAGTTATAAATAAATTGCGCAGGTTTCATTGATTGATTGTGCGATCGCAGCTATTACCTCAAATCTCTCATCCGGACAAGAACCAGTAGGGCCGGAACATTGAGATTTATCTTGGAGATAGTAATCATCGGCTTCGCCTTTGAGTGTATTTTTATTGATATAAGCTACTGCAGGATCTCCGCCTATCATTTTCGTCTTCTTAGGGTGGCCCGATATGCCGAAAGCCATGTATTCTCTATCATCTGCAAAAGAAACATTTTTTGACGGAAATGTTTGGACGGAATGAAGTGTTAAGTAGGTAAGATATTAAAGTTTTAGTAATTAGTGTGGCCAAAATGATTCCTACATATTAGTCCCACCGTATGTATGATTTTCCAATTTTTTTTTTTTTACTTAATTTTGAGAGGGGTAAAAAATATTATTTCCTGAGGGCTCTTTTAATTTTCTGAACCCTGTTCTAGCGCATCGACCTTTTTGAAACTTTTTCATGTAATAGCCAGCTACTAGAGAAGTATTCATGGTTTTCCGGTTGCTGTTGCTTTAGCAGACGCTTGCTTAGTCGGCTAAACTCTTTGACAAAAATAGTAAATTAACAGTTAAACTATAGGCCCGCTTGCAATATCCTTATTTGGATTCATTATGAGGTTTAACAACCTCAAGCACTTCTGGTGACACAGTTTAGTATTTTTAACAACTCTTTTTGGACTCTTTTTCTCACATTCTTCAATATAAATGTTACATTGATTAAATCACTTTCATTTTACATTTACATAACGAGGATGCTAACATCAAACCTATAATTATGAATAATCTTTTGAATAACCCATTATTCTAACCGAGTGTAAAGTTGAGAAACTATAAAAATGATTATACAATACCGAAAGTGACCGGATTTTAATGGAAGGTGTACCTTGATTCATGTACATGCGTTACGAGAATTCTGATAAATTTATTGCTGTCGGTATTTAACAGTAAAAAGAAGAAGAGGCCGGTAACAATGTTAAAACTGGCGAAAATATTCCAAACGATGACGATGGCAGGGAAAAAAGTGAAAGGTCGTAACGATTTATCTTGCAAAGCGAGTAATATCTCGTCTAACACGTCAGAGTATGAAGCGAGCATACTAAGAGAATGAGAGGCGACTGGCTTATAAAGAAGATTTGCGCCTACCAATGACCTTTTGAGGAAGATTCGGCTGTATGTCGAAATGACCGCGGTGGAATTCTTATTTTAGAGTTAACTTACGACTTGCCAAGAAATGGGATATGTGTGTAATGTGTATTTTGTAATAGTGAACGTGGATTTGGTAAATCTTTGCTTTTACTTTCTCGCGAAAATAAGGACAACAAATGTAAATATAACAAAAGTAGTAATTACGACAATAATAACCACTTATCTGTGCAACGGCAGCTTGAACAAATTCAGAGACTTGCATGTATCAACATCGCAGGTGTGATGCGTTCTTGTCCAGCAACAACGCTGCAAGTCCTATTGCGTTTTCAGGGGCAGGCTATATCGAGTGTAGAATAAATTATTTGATGCACATCTCAAAGGATACGGTCCCTATGCAATACAATTTTGACCAGCCTTGTAAGGTGATGTATTGAATAGGCATCCGGTGCCAGATAAGCCAAAGAAGCAGTGAACATGCCTTTTATTGATCTCCAAAAGAGCCGCATAAAACAAGACATGGGTGGACAATCATGGGGCTTCGTACTGGGAAAGTGTTCCAGGGCAAAACAAGCGAAAGCACTCATGCAGCAAAAATATCAGCAAAGGGGACCTTAGGTTACTGGCAGGATTTCAGACAGATCATGTAACCATCACTTTCTCAAATTCAGAAAAGCTGAAGATCAAATCTGTCGTTTATGCCAAGAAGATTTGAAGATGACAAAATATGTTCTATGCCATCAGTTGCATACGACAGCAACATTTTAGTAGCCCATTTCTTGCATTTAGTGAACGGATGGAGGAAGATCCTAGAGTAGTACTAAGGTTCATTAAAAGCCTTCATCTATTCTAACACATACAAAGGCATTTTGTTACAGTAAATCAATTAAGGTCGCAGTAAACAAACGCATCTGTGCCATGGCCCGACCATAATGAAAAGACATATGTTGGTGTGACTGTTCAAAATATACCTCGGTTAGGAAGGCAAACATTTGGCAAATTTTTGGAACGTATTGAATTTTCATGTAAATTTAGGTAATACTTCCCTTAGTTCCTTTTGCGCTGCTAGGAAATTTCCATTACCTGAGAAAATCTGCAAGGCTATGCCGTTGCTTAATGTAAAGCGTGCAAATGTTAAAAATGACCATTTTGTCAATTCTGCTACGACTTCAAGATGAATTGTTCACACCGTGAAACGAACAAATAAACATGTATGTGGCATATTAAATTTCTTGCTGCTCCGTTTCTTCGATCCTTTATCTTAGATCCTTAATCGCACATCAATGCATCGATTTAGTCCCCTGTTAGTTTTTAGTTATTGTACCTCTAATTTCTTTATAATGAGGTAATTCCAAGTTTGCAGTATTATTTAATATCAATATTACATTGTAGCTCTAGTAGGATCTCGCAGGCTGACCTGTACATCGTTTAACATTGAATATATTTAAGTTCAGCGACCTCCCATTCAGGTTCGAGCTCTGACACATTAGGAGAAAGTAAATTTCACTTTCGATTCGGTTTTTTCAATGCAATAACGGTCTGAATAAAATCAGATCGAGCTGAAATACGTGATGAATCAACTCTAAAATGTAGAAATATTGAAATACGAATAGATTTATTACCGCTGAGAACTTAAGCATCCCTCAATTGACATGAATATATTCGAACTCCAACAGATTCCAAAAGAAAACTTTGAATATAATAATTTCATTAAAATTTCTCTTTCGCGGTTCGTCAAACCGTTTTCTTTTTATAGCCGAAATTCCGCTTTTACGTTTCTTTTTTATCGTCCAGAATTTGCATCGCTTCACTTAATACAATAAACGAAGCGGGGCCTACCATTTATCTAAATTGATTGATGAATAAATTATGAAGGAAGCGTTTCTAGAAAGAATTAAGAAGAAAAAGAAGGGGAATTTCAAGCCCTTGTCGAGTATTTCCGCCTTAATGCTCGCGATTATCCCGCGAATTCGTTTCAAATTCGCCAACTAATTAGGTTAATTGGCTAAGATTGGATTTCTTTGTATCGCGTTTAATTCATCCGCTGTCGCCGAAATGAAAAAAATTATCAAAAGAAATGATAGTGAGAACTTCTGAGGTTGACGTTTAAAGTAGTTTCCAAACACTTTTGGGGGACGGAATGAGAAAGAATGAGATGAACGTCTTCATGCAAGAACAACAAAAAACATGGGTCAAATGGAGATAAGGTTTTTACTACGAATATTTAAGTTTGGAAAGAAAAACAAGTACCTCAGGAATGTGAAATCGCACTGATCCTACCACTTTTAAAGAATGTGGATTTCCGGGTTGAAACCGGGCCGTTATTGCAAAAGTTTGCTGACGTTTCGTTCTCATGCAATTACGACGCGGTTTCAACCCGGAAACCCAAATTCTTCAAAAGAAAACAACGACCACGGAAGTCTACAACAACATATAATCCTCGCACTGTTATTAAATTAGCGAAAATTGTAAAGAAAATAAATTGAACCAACCTTAGACGAAAAACAGAGTGGATTCTGCAAAGCTTAGAAGTACACTTACCTAATCTGGCCACCAACTGCAACACAATGCTATCTCCTGCGATTGCCCAACGGACCTCAAACGCCAAGTCGTCGTACAATACCTCGCAGTTGAGCTTGGACTGAAAAATTAAAGATGAATAAATTGCATTGTTTAGAACAACATTTTTTTAAGTAAAAAGAAAGAACAAATGAAACCATCTAACAGATAAAGAATAGGCACAGCAATAGACATAATAGATTCAGAAAATATTGAAGTTGCCGGTTTATTCTTGAGTCTAACATACCCGAGAACCAGGTTATCCTTCATTACGTAAAATTTTTCTGAAATGTTAAGATTGATAATTACGGTAATTAATACAGCAATTGTTTGTGAACTAATCAGATAGGCTAGTTAGACTCGCCAATAAATAGAGCAATCCATATAAGTACAAATACCGATATACAGTGAGGTGAATAAGATTCTACTTGTTATTATTACAACGAAACGTAGTATATACACTATCGTAATAAAATAGAGATTATAGAACGTAACAACTGATACGCTAGTTAAAAGGAGTTGACTTCGAAATAAAACAGAAAACTTACCGTTAACATTCTGAAGAGATTATGATGGGTGCATAATGTTTTAGCAACACTCAGTGTTTAAATATACAAGGTGATTTCATGTAAATTAGACTTAAACACCATTCCATTCTAGCTAAAAACTAACGATAGCGATAGTGCGAGTAATTATTTTTGGTTCACACTGTATATAGTGATTTTATTTACAATCTACCCGAATTTAATTTAAAAGAAAGATTAAACTCAGAAGGTCATCTTGAAACGTCATTTATTTACAAAAAAATATATATAAAAAGAAAGTATAAAAAAATATACAAATATATAAAACAAATACATTTAAAAAGAAAAAAATAGCACTGGCCCGTTTTAGTAGTAATAAATATCCCTTCTAAATCCCATGTTCTACATCGTCCTCGTTGTAATAGAAATAGTTACAGAAGTAGAAGGAATAAATA
The DNA here is from genome assembly GCA_902655005.2 of Marronus borbonicus. Lineage (NCBI taxonomy): Eukaryota > Metazoa > Arthropoda > Insecta > Coleoptera > Scarabaeidae > Marronus > Marronus borbonicus. The sequence goes on from LR737386.1 coordinate 1,917,824, forward strand.
ATCGTATAACATGATATACGAAATAAATTATGGTAACAAGAATAGCGAAATATACGGGTTGTCAACCAAAATTGATGCATCTAAGAATGGAAAGGGATATCGCAGTGGGAACATTGTAAACCTGTAAAAAGTGGCTTTTTTTCGAAAAAAAACGAAATTTTAAGTAAAAACAAATAAAAGGTTTCGTTCGTAAAAATTAAGCTAATAATTTTTTGTTCGGTGTGCTTTTAAATATATTTCCTATTAAAATAATAATAATAATAATAAAGTTGTGCATAGTGCATAACGTTGAATGTTGGTAATGATGGGCCTTGATACCGCCTAATGCGCAAGTGTAATTCTAGAAAATTCTCGTCTTTGTTAAGCTATTAAATCAGAATTGGTTGGCAACCTGTATAACGTACACACAAAAATAAATCGTTCAATGATATGAGTTATCACATTTTTTATTGGATTTTATTTTTTTTTATTATGGAAGGAAGTGTGCGGTTTGGCGATTTTTATATTGTTAACACGCACGCTACGTACATTCTCGTGGCAGTTTCTAGATCATGAACTTAAAATGGCACCGCTGGTTAGTTTCATGATATCATTAAGATATTTCACAAAACTCGTTGGTTAGAAGTTTTAATGATATTATTAATGGAATTGGGAAAATTTGAAGCAATTCCGGTTTTACCGGAAGTGGTCACCTACCTTTTTATTTTAAATACACGAAAGTTGGCAGCTTCAACCGGAAGCGAAAATATTTCAAATTAATAGGTCCGATGCTATAACTAGCTATTCCAATGTTTTTATTCTAAATTCTAACTAACCGGTTTCGTCAAATAGCCCGTATAAGGACGCTAATGGAGTCTATTTCAATGAAGCGGCAAATGTGAAGGTGGCAATTTTCGTATAGTAAAGGCATAAGGCACAATTATTATTGATCGCTCGAACTGGTAACGGCTGTTATGTATAGTTCGTTTGCCAATTTTTTCCAATAGTTTCTTTGAGACAATATTTAATTTAATTAAGTGAAATGCATGAACTCCAATTTACAATGAATCTAGCTTAAATAGTCTTCAGCAACTAAAAGTTATTAAATGCATTAGATGCAGTGTCTTTAATAATTATATATAGATTAAAAGCATAAAGCACTTAAAAGAGTGCCATAATTAAGTAAAATTAATACTGATTAATGATTATATTTATTCTAGGTTTTATTAATTAAAATAACTTTTATTAGTTAATTTAATTAACTTGGCGAATTTGCAGAATATCGTTAAGGTACGACGTTAACACTAAGAAGACGGTAACTTGGTTTAAGTTTAATACTACGGAGAATGATGTTATTGATATTAACGGCCCTGTCCGATGCTATACCCTCAATATAAGACAAAGAAGCAATAAGTAACTTTTAAACACACAGAGTCACATACATCAGATTATTTTGAATACGCTTTAGGCATTGCGAGGTTGACGTATTATACCCCACGTTCGGGAATATGTTATGTACATTGCACGGAAAAGGTACGCAAATATAATAAAAAGTACGATTTTTTGATCAAAACTGGTCTAACGAAGGACTTTATCGGATTTATCGATATAATGACGGATTGAATAAATTTTTTCCGTGTAGTATCACTGACCGGTTCACCTTTTTCTTTGTTTTTTCTTTTATTTTACTTCAGAGAGACTTCTTTCAAACTCACCGCTTTAAACTATACAGAGAGATCCAAATTAGCTTTTTTATAAACAACCAAAAATGTAATAATTTTCAGGTGTACTTTGAAAATTTTTGGAATTATGTAATTGTCTATTGTTCTAGAACGAGTAACAAGAAAATTACAGTGCTTTATATGCAAGTAATGAAACTTGATTGAAGTGCATGAGAAGCAGCAACAAAGACAACTAACCCCTTTTCCTAGCATCAATGATGACGCAAATAGTAATAGCAACCTGTATGATAGGCTGAAATTATAAAATGTAGAAATTAGGGAAAAACCCAAACGAGAAAATACAAACAACAGAGTTTCGTTTTTATAATTTTTTACGTCCTTTAAAGGATTACCGGCGAATTTTAGATGGAATATGTATATTGCATTGTTATTTTGGACAAACTTAGCACCTAAACTCTTCGCTTCAACATGCAAGAAAGTTATGCAAAAGCACAAAAAAATAAATTTTGTCGAAAAATGTATAATACGTCAACTTAAACTATTCGGGTTATTTAGTTATGGCAGAGCGAAGTAATGGAAGATATATTCTATCCAAAGAACTGATAATGAGAATTTTGCGGTAATTCGAATCTATTATGTTGCCTGTTCAATTGCTCCTCAAAAATCTGCCTATTCTGCACCAGCTGGTTATTATACGCGACCTGTTCTTGAGTCGCTTGCGGAATGTAGTTAAAAGGTGTGTAAGGTACGGGTTTTCTAACTTGCGGCTGATAGTTATTAAAATCGTTCAGGCCCTGAACAGGTGTCTGAATTAGTAAAGGTTGTCGATTTGCTTGGATTACAAAAGGAACATTCTGCACGGGTTCTTGATAAAACCGATTCTGTTGCACGAAAGGTGGTTGGGTAACTTCGAAACTGCGCGAGCTCTGGACGATACCGTTCAAGAGTCTGTAATTGCGAAAATTGGCATCTTCCACGCGGTTAGGAGCCGGGGAAGGTTTGTTAATTCTACGCTGTACCAAGGAGTGTTCTTGTTGGTTGTGTATTTGTTGTTGTTGAAGTTGTGTAGTGGTAAAGTGTGATGCTGGACGATAGGTCGTAGCGTCTATCTGACCCCCCACTAATGGTGGCGACTGTGTAGTAATCTGGGTGAACGGCGATGGTGGATCGCTTAAAATGGGGTACGTGGGGAATGCGCGCTTCTGTAACAACAGAAACATTTAAACAGTTAAAACTAGTGGGGGAACGTGTTTAGGTGGGAGATAAGCTTCAGGCAACTGTGTTTGTGTGAATCGTAAGCATGTTTGGCTGTTGTATATATATACTGTATGTTGTAGAAAAGTATATTTATGCGTTTGAAGCAAAGAACTTGGAGCAGGAGAAGCATGTGTACACCTTCAAAAGTGAAGCCAACATAAAACCGAAACATTTACATCCAATCCTACAAGAAAGGAGGTCAAATAGAATTGAATTTTTTGGTTTCTAAACTTAACTCGTCATAATTTCAATTCTTGGCTAGATGGTAGAAACGTGCGATGCATGTACAAGGTACTATGATATAAAAGGGCAGCGTAGTTTTCACTTGTATGTGCATATTTTTATTAAGCTATTGTCTTGTATGTATTTCCTCCAACTTCTTTAAGCATGTTTCGTTGATGATCAAATATCCAATCCGGCAAAAATGATACGCTACTGAGGAGTAGATGCAAGGTAACATTTGTCCGGTCAGCAGCGCTTTTCTATTTTGCATTTTTAAACAATTTTTAAACCCCCGTCAAAAATCTTCGACTTATTACCGTCAGCTAAAGACAAAACCTCTGTTTACTGGTTTCCCTGCGCTTGTGGTAGCGTATATGTCGGGAAACAAAGCGGTCGGGACAACCTGTATTTTTCCAATTTGCACAACAGTTATTTACATCAAATCAGCGGAATTTCAGCATCATTTCGATCGGTATTGTTACGAATTTTTTTACCAATTTACAAACAATCGCAGGGGCGTTCTTGGTGTTATATTTGCTCGGCACACGATTTCGCTGACTCCGTCGTTTGTAACCTTTTCCGACGTCCGCGTAGGTTCGCGTTCGCTAAATCCACTCGCGTAAGCAAAAAGTTCCGTAGGATCCCTTCCTCGGCGAGTAGATTTTTCGTTCTGCAACACGCGCGCCCTTCGCGCACACAGGCGACCGTGCTATTTTCCAGCGTCAAAAATTAAATTAAACAAAAAGAGGGAACCTTGCCAGTTTTTCTATTTCGCGTTGCGTTTTTTTTTCTTTCGCTACCGGAATGCATATGTCCTTTCTCCATTGCGTGTAACCGGAGTTTTTTTCCCGGAGATTTCTATCGGACTTTTCCGGTCTTCATTCCTTCGTCGGCGCAGTAATAAATTATGGGGTTAACGGCGGGAGTCATAAAAAGTGGTGAAACTTTTTTTTGGGCAACCGGATGGTTAGGTTGCGCTTTAATTCTCGCAGAGATCGTTGGTCGTACTGAGTCCGTATGGTTTTCTGTGGGTAATTGTTATTTTTTGTTTGTTTAGTTTTATTTCCGATTCTTTTGTGGTTTCTTTTCGGCTAGAATATACTGTTTAGTAGAGCGATAGCTACTACATTACTGGGCGCGTTCAGTAGACGGAATGGTTTGTTTATATCTTAGACATGTTGGATAATCCTTATAAATGTTATTTTTTACAGTTGCCTAAATAGGTTGTGTAAATGTAAAATCCCTTTATAAAGGCAACGATAGAAAAATTACAAAATAGCAAAATTACCTGAAAAAATCAACTTAACAAGAATGAAAAACTTTGCAAAATCAACGAGCTTGATAATGGTAATTTTAAGGTGACTTTGGAAAAAGCACTGTTTTAAAGTATGCATTTGTCAATGCGATTAATGGTTTACATAAGATGTCAACACAGCAATTTTGTTGACAGTTTGTCTGGCCCTACAAGTGGCGTATTCTTCAGTAAATGTGTTGTATTAAACACTTCTACGGATTCCGTACCATATAGAAGCATAGATTTTCCATTAAGATAGACATACTCACTATTACCATTACTTCTTGTCGTTGATTTACCTAGATTCGGATAAAACATTAAATTTATCAACGATTTCTTGCTTGGTAAGGTGCACGTGTTCCGTTTAGTTTCTACCGGTGATATTATTTACCAAGTTTCACATTGCTCTTATTTTATTTGTTGATCGCAGAAGAAAAAAATGGAGTGTTGCCTAACTCTGCTCTATTCCAGGCGCATCCTGTAACCTGCATGGTTCTATAACATGTGGCATCCTGCATGACCTTTGGCAATACTAACGTTATAAGTAAATAGAGACGAGATACTTTGATATTCCACTTAGAGAGGAACCGGGCACAATATATGCCATTAGAAACGGCATTACCATAAAAAAAATATCCATTGTTATTTTTACCTAATCCGTCGTACGCGTCAAGCAGACTTTCGTTCGCTTGAAGAATAGGAGAATTACGCAACGGTCACGTCACGGCACGGAAGGGAAATGGATAAATAAATAAAACGGTTGTTTATCTTTTTCGTGATGTCGAGGATCCAAAGAAAACGGCACGACGGTACGTTACTAGTCGACAGATTAATCTTTGTTGGCTATCTCTGTAGCTGGCACGTCGCATCGAGATTTTCGGCCATTGTTCGTATTGTATCGTCGCCCCCGTCCGCCGCTACCGCAGCTGCCGTTTCGGCGAACGCGCGATGGTAAGTTATCTTAGTCTCGGCCTTGTTCTGTTCGAAAGTTTTTGCTCGATGCGGAGGAGGAGAATAATACACCTCGGTTTGGATGATAAGGATTATTCAAATTAGTTTATATTATGGAGATCTCGATGTAAGAAAAAAACATGCATAATATGAAATTGTACTTGCGACAAGGTTATATAAGAAGATCGATAGAAAAAATAAGGTTATATCATATTGGTTTCTCCACGTAAAAATAAGCCTGCGTAATGTGGATTTTATATGCTTATTTCGCAATAATTTTTCCTCCAATCCCCTAAATCTAATGGTTTTGTTTCTGTTGGCGATTCTAGTATTCCGAACGGTTAGTATGTAATTTGTTTTAAAACTTTCAACAGCAGCTCATTAGCTCCAGCAAAACTGCTAAGACACTTGCAAACAAATCATAATGAGTACAAAGACAATCTTATAGAATTTCTTCAACGCAGGTTAGTGGAAATAAAAGTAAAAAGAACTTATTCTCTCTATTTGATAGCGACCTAATGAAAAAGCACGCAAAGGCTCATTTAAATTTCAATTAAGTTTTTATTCATAAAAGTAAAATAAACTTAAAAATATCTCCTCCAGTAATATATGAACTAAATAATAAATTATTACTCCAATGTTTAAACAAATTCTGCGACAAAAATTTAGACGCTCTGTTGCCAATGTAAAACAAAAATCAAAAAGTGATCAGTAATGAGTAGATCCTCCATTGTTCTTAATCACTCCCAATAGTCTGTTATTAATAGATTTATATAAATTTAACACATAATTTTGAGGGATTTTCTGCCATTCAGTCACTATTGAAGTTTTCAGTTCCTGTACCGTGAAATATTGACGGCCTCCGCCATAAACGCGACGTGCCAATTCACCCCACATGTTTTCAATAATGTTTAAGTCTGGTGACCGTGCCGGCCACTGTAAAGTTTTAATCTTTTTCTCTTTAAACCGTTCAGTAATGGTTTTTGCTTTATGAATTGGCGCGTTATCTTGCTGAAAAACAAAATTGCGCCCGGCCCATTGATTTCCAAAACGTAGAAGATTGTCACGCAATAAGTCTTTATACGTCGCAGGTGTCATTTTGTGTGTGCAAAACACTATCCCACGTTTATCGCGGAATCCAATCGCTGCCCATATCATCACAGATCCACCCCCTAATTGTCTGGTCATTTTCACTTTTGGTTCCTTTCTCAGATCATGATAATAATGCGAGTATCCATCCGGTCGGTCCAAATTAAAACGTTTCTCATCGGAACATATAACTTTTTCCCATTGTTTCTTCCAGGATACGTGTTCTTCAGCAAATCTCACCCTTGCTTCTTTGTGTTTCGCCGAAAGTGGCGATTTTCTCAACATTTTCTTCCGTGATATTACCGGTGACGCCTTTAAAATCCTTTGAACACTACGCATGTGCGTTTGTACCTCCGCCTGTTCTGCAATAACTCTCGCGGACGCAGAAGAATTGGATGCACACCGCAATATCATGCGTTTATCCCGCTCACTTACAGCTTTCGGTCGCTCTGGCCTTTTGGTTTGCCGTAATTTTCCGGATCTTTTAGGAAATTTCTAACGTAATGATCGCTTCTTCGTAACCGACGAGCAATTTCCTTCTTGCTAACACCATCCTCGTGCCAGGCTAGAACTTTACCCCTTTCTATCAAGGATAATTGTTTTTTTCTACCCATATTGCAAACACTTAATAAAATATAATTTCTCGCGGTGAAATGTGTACACTTTACCAGCACAACCGCTGCATATAAAGAGAAGTATCAAATTAAAACATTTTTGCTTATATTAATGTAATAAATGCACAGAGTGTAAATTTTTGTCGCATTTAAATTGTCGCATTGTCGGGTAATGTAAGTTACCGTACAGCTAAGGCAGGAAAAGCGCGAAACACTTATAAAATCACTCGTAATAGATATTATTGCATCCATGGTTATATATACAAGGATGAGCTGCATTAAAATTTCTGGAAGCACTCGTTATATTTTCTTTCCTCAAATACGAAAAACTACCAGATACATTTTTTTCATAAACCTTATCATTTTCGAACAAACGAGTACTAAATTAGCGAGTGAAAGCTTTTATTTATTTATCGCCACATTTTGCACGTAAATTACTTGATTACAAACACCAATAAACGCAAATAAACATTTTATAGCAGCTAAGCAATTTTCATGAAACGCGCATCCCGCTCTTCTGGAAAGTTACGATGTCACCGTTTACGACTCCATCTGAGCAGTGCTCTTAATTAACAGAAATCGAAAAGAATTTAAGCGGAAAATATGGCCGAATTACCGCAAATTCCTGTCTAATTACCGTAACGCGTTCGATGTAGACAAACGGCAAGCTATAGACGGAAGAGAAATCCGCTCGATTCAGAGGAATAAAACGAAACGCTAATAGTAGATGGTAAAACGCGAATTTCCTTCTTATGCAAATTAAGTTGAAACTGTGTTTATTTTGTCTTCTAGTAATTATGGGTAATTATTGAGTAAATGTATGCTATTTAAGTTTCTAATTTGAATTGTTAAGAAATGGTTTAAATACAGAGAGTGTTTTTATGGGAACTTGGTTCTTTATCAAAATAAACACAAAATAGGGGGGAGAAAGGTACATCGTTACAGTTATTTGATATATCATATTTTTTAACTGTATTTTTATTAATTATTTTTTTTTTCTAAATATTATACGTGTATAAAACTTTCCTTTAAATGAGGTAGATTGATAGATCTTCCAGGAACATTGATTCACGTTCGGAATTACTTATTTCTTTTTTCTTTAACCGGAAATATTTAGATTTTAACTTTTTTTTCGTTGGCAATGCTTTGGATTAATTAAAATTAAAAAATTAATTAAAAAAAAAATTAATCCAATGTACCTCTTTTTTTTTAATTAATTAAATTAATTACAATGAGTTTTCCTTAAAACTACATTCTATTAGACACTATATGGCGCGCATTGTCGTTATTGTATTAAAATTAATATATACCATTTTCTTCAACTATTGTTTTTTTTTTATTTTTTTTTTTTTGGTATTTTTGTAAATTTCAAGCTATTTACATCGTTTTTTTTTCTATCAGGTATATACATATACATATACAGGTCTATGCAGGGTAAGATACTCCTTATTTACTCCTTTTTTTAAAATAATTATTGCGTCAAAAAGAACTTCGAGAGAGCAATCAAATATTTTTACACACACATGCGGCTCTCGGAGCTATATATACGAGAATGATCTGGCGCATGAATATGTGCAAAATCTAAGGCTATTGGGACGGAAAATCACGTCATGTTATGCCGAGTCCCAAATCACAAAGGAATCGAGGAAAATAAAAAGGACGATAAGCTGGTTAAAGAAGCAGCAAATATGCCTTGTACTGGTCGAAAAACAGCAGCATTTAGGTACTTATTACAAGATAATCGCACACACAACGCAAAAGGTATCGACACACTTCGCACCACACAAGTTTAATTGATTAATCCGGGACAGCTGTTTCGAGGATATGTCGATCCTTATCTTCAACCGTAGACCGAATGATGTGAGGAAAAACTAGGAAAGCTGAAAATTCGCTCGTTTGTACCAAGAAGATCTGACGATGGTAGAACATATTTTCTGTCGTCAACACTTCAGTAGCGTTGAAAATCGTCCAAATACGTAGATTATTCACATTACCCGCCGCCCCAACAACAAAGAGGGAGACAGGGGGACTAATTCTAGCATTAGCGTATTTCCCGCGTAGAATGATTAAATTTTAATTCCGAACATTTTCTTTTGTGAAGTGCTTATTTTTTGAGATATTTGAAAGTTTCAAGTTAAAAAAATCACCCGGTATATATATACATATTTAAAGGTCATAAAAAGTAGCAATTATCTTTATTGAAACCTTTCTTGTGCTATAAATAACATATTGATGTTAATTCAACCGACACCTTAATATTCTTTACTTATTAGTCCTCAATTCTGTGTGGAAATATATATATACGCTATACACACTCACACCAAGTCAATAATAGCACAATAATACATATATATGACGTAATGAATTAAACAACGAAACATTAAACGCTAAAACACTTGAAGAATAAATAATCAACCAACCACCATGTACCATATGTATAACAAAAAAAAATTTTCACGAAAAATCGAGATTAATATCGTTGATACACTCTCTGTTATTGGTTATTATGTGAATAGTGATGACAATGAATATTATTTAATGACGTGGATTCTTTTTAGTGCCCTTTTTGTTGTTAGCTTGTTTCCGTACCTGTGGACTAACGCCGAGCATCTTTAAAGATGGAGGGACGTTCAAGCCGGCTGGAATTTGGACGTGTCCGAAGTCTACCGTGAAGGCTTCGCACCAGATGCCGAAATGACCCAGATCGAAGATGGTGAGATCGCTTGGGAGGGTCAAAACGACGGTCTTCCTCTCGTATCTTCTTAGAGGGGTTTCTTTGCCGTTTTCGTCGGGGATTCTAATGCCTTGTGGTGATGGTTTTGGACCGGATCCAGTCCAGAATTTAGCGTCTGGAATTAAAAATTGACTTTAATGATTTTTTTTTTTTTAACTAAATATGCGTGTCATTTTAGGCTTTTAAGTTAGTTTTTTTTTAAATGGTTTTAAATGGAATAAGAAGTGTAGCTTTCTAGTTTTGCGAATGATTCTCTGTTTATCTAATATACAAATATTACATAAAATGCCTATTTTATTTGTAAAATAGGAAGAGAGGCTCTCCTCTTCAATTTTTTTTCTATTATTTATTAGTTCTTTTTATTTGTAGAGTTAGTGGTGTGACAGGGCTTTATATAACGGAACAACAATGAACATTTGAAAGGAATATGCAGGGTTAGTCAGAGGTACCCGAAAATTTTTTACCGCATAAATTTTAAAAAAGTCAAACACAAGTTTTTTGATTTTAAGCAAACTACCATATACTAATGATTCTATTGGTGCAATTTTGCAAGGTTTTTCCATACAATCGTTTTATTGGCGTATTTCCCATTACTCAGAACCCAATTCTTTTTGCATTTCCAATCCAAAAAGAAAAGAAGAAACATCTTGAAGCAAGGATTAATTACGGGCGCTTATTAAATGTATCATAAACAATAAAGCGCGACTACAAAAGGTTCGCTGCTAGCTACCCTTTCCAGTTTTCAGCTTCGGTCCAATTCGACTAGTGCTCGAATAACAAATCGTTCTTAATAAATGTTACTAATTAAAAGCCTGCCTCCTCGCGCTTCCCTCTTCAAGAAAGCTCGAAGCGAGTATTTGAAGCGGAAACGTAATCGGAGACGGAAGGGAATATTAAATTTATTACTGCAGGTTAGAAATATAAATTACAATTGATTCGGCGTTCAGAAGCGGGGGGACCGAGATTAAAATTGATAATGGAAGAGAGCCAATTATTTAGTAGCGAAAATGATAGATTTAATTAGAGCGTTGCGAAATGATAGCTTCGTTAAGATGTCGGTTTGTGTTTGAGATTTGTATGTGTCGGAATTACTATGGATGATGTACATACATACATAAGTTTTGGGAAATGATAAATATACACTGTCGTTCAGTGAAGTTCGGTCATACAATAAAAATCTATTATATCACACTGGATACAATTATTAATACATAAAATTAGAAAAATATTAAGCATACACTCTTCTCTAAGGGATTAAAGCCATAAATTATTATGTAAAGTAGAAATATTGCGACAACCACAATAAAGTCCCTTTTATTATCATTCCAAGAATTTCTCGGAAGTACCGATCTTTTGAAACGGGTCGTTTGGGGATTATTAACGAACAATACATTTA